>VDFB02087716.1:305952-388619 GCA_007258455.2 Sequoia sempervirens | reverse complement strand
TCTCCACATTAATTTAATGGCTAGTCACAAGCTACTTTAGTTTCTTGATTAAATGTGTTCATAATTTATTTATTTTTCATTATAATTACCTTATTTCTTACAAAGAAGAATGGAGTAAGAATAAACACATTTTTTCTCTTTTGAAAGTATCTAGGCATATGAATGTGTTCTTATTGAAAAGAGAAATATGTTAGATGCTAAATAATATGGGTGTATTTTTTGGGATACAATAAGTAATTAAAAATATATAAATTATATAATTCAATCGTAAAATAAGTCATAATCAATAGAGATGTTGAGTTTCTTGAGTATGAAGAATGGTTTTGGAGTGGAAACTTATAATAGAAACACCAACTTGGGATTTTTTTTCCAACCCAAGGATAAATATGATATATGGGCCTCACTGATTTACACCTTTGGGGGTTAGCCAAATCAAGCTACTTTTTGAAATATGCTTCAAGACTATGAAGCCAAGAGTCTATCTTTTCACCATCAAAGCTTCCATAAACTTTGGGAATGGAAACCTTCATTTCAAGTTGGAAACCAAGGTTTTTAGTGGCATTTATATTTTCCAAAGGGTGTTGGAGTGAGGTTTGAATAGCTACAACTAGATCTTACATGCCACAATTTTGGCTCTCTATTTAATTTTAAAAATTTTGCTAAAGAGTACTCTTGTTGACTAACCCTTCAAAAGTCTCTTCTTGTAGGGTATCTTCAAATCTATTACAATAGAAGAACAAAATTGTATCAAGGGTTTTTTAATAGAGTGCATTTTGAAGGGTGTTAGTTTTGATCCACACTCTAATTTTGACAAAAAAAAAAATCAAAAATCTTGACAATCAATACTTGAGAAAAAGAGAATGTAGATCTAATAAGGGTTAAATTTAAAAACCTCAAGGAGATTAACTATGAGGCTACAAATTAAAATCAAGAAGGGAACACCAAATGAAACTCCCAAGGAGTCTATATCTATGTCAACCAAAAAGGGAGATTTAATCTTCAAGAAAACCAAATCCAAAGTCATGATCCTTCAACTCTAATACAAATTGATATGAGCACAAATTAATAGAACTCAAGAGAGATTGTCTCAACAAATAAAAATCTAAAAATCTCATAATAAATCTTTTAAAGAAATACAGAGATGTTGAAGAAAGAAGCTTCTAGAAATCTCAACACAAAATATTATTATATTCAAATAATCAACACAAAATATTATTATATTCAACTAATCAAATTATGTCTAATGAGAATGTTATATTCTATAATACTTACTAATCAAATAATAAGTCTAATGAAGAGGCTATAAAGGGGCTAAGCCTTGTCAATAAAGGTGATTAATTGCGTCATAGGAAAAGGACATAAATATGTGAAAATTAGCATACATTTTAACCTCATCAGTTAGCATAAATCATGCATGTCATAAAAGACTAATAAAAATATTTCCCTCTTCAATAAGCTAGGAAAAATACTTTGAAATAACTAAACTTCCTTTGAGTTTTAATAATTTTTTATCTTCCTAACCAATAAATGCAACTTGATTATTAAACTTCTTTCTAACTACCACTTGTCCATCTTCTAATAAAATGGGGTGACCTTGTTGCCAAATCGGTACTAGTGACAACAAGTTACATCACAATTGAGGAGGATATAGTATATTGTAAAGTACAAATATGGAAGTCTCGAAAACTTGAGATGGATGGTTGTAATACGAATAGGCTTGAGACTTTTTAATTTACCAAATAAACAAAACTACAAAGATCTTCATGAAATATTTTGAAAGTCACATCAAAATATCTAATACCTAAGCATCATTCCATTACACATCCAAAAAAGCATAGTAGGAAGAATTTGATATAAAAAGCACCAATTTATCATGATCACTATTGCATGCAAAGTGGGCTATACTTTATTGTCAAAGTTGATTGTATATTTTTTCTTTGAAATAATCTCTATTATCCCATCATAATTTTATATTCATGAATTTAATGACTATCTTTTCAACCACATTGTTTACAATACAAATATTGTCTACCATTCTATTTGATAGAATTTTTATTTTATTCCATTACAGTTTGTACTCATGAGAATTTTTTGATGAATAGGCAGCTATCTATATTAAAATAAGATAAAGTTACATATTCACAAAAAAAGATGGGTGGTAAGAAGGCACACCCTAAGAGTCATATGGGCAGCACCCAGAAAAACCAAAAGATCACATGGGCCAAGCCCGGAAGTCCATGATTACAAAACATATAAAAAGAAGGCACACCCCAAGAGTCATATGGGCAGCACCCAGAAAAACCAAAAGATCACATGGGCCAAGCCCGGAAGTCCATGATTACAAAACATATAAAAAGAAGGCACACCCCGAGAGTCATATGGGAAGCACCCAGAAAAACCAAAAGATCACATGCGCCGAGCCCGGAAGTCCATGATTACAAAACATAAAAAGAAGGCACACCCCGAGAATACTCATGAACATTTCATTTACATCCTATAAAATGAACTACTCATGATGCTTTATCATCATAGTTAATTATATATTTGTCTATGAAATAATTTATTATCTTATCCTATAATATTTTACATTCATGAACTTCATGACTACCTTTCCAACCACAATATTTATAAAAAAATATTTTCTATGATTTTAATTGTCTTTTTATTATATCTCACCAACCATGATTACAACAGATTTGTATTTTATTGCTTTGAATTCTTGAATCTTTGCAGAACCAAAAAAAAAAAAAATGTTTTCTTTGTTTTTGCGTGCTTTAGTTTAAATGTTTAAAAGTAGGGAAGGTGAATAAAAATAGCCATGTTGTTTGTAGCATAAATAAATAAATAAATAAACAAATGTTCTCCTTTATCTCCAATGCAAATTTGAATTTTAGTAGTTGTCTTTGATATTTTCAACCATTACTTGTATAAATTCAATGAGCCAACGACTGTTTCTAAAAGATGGAATACATTCATATTCACTTGTTTTTGTTTTCTACATTTTTATATGAAAAGGTAAGTAGAGGAGCTATGGTAGTGGTTGGGATTAACAACTTATTCTATTTCTCTTCAAATATCTCAAATGTTACTTTAATATTTCATTGATTTCATAACTTGGATTTCGTGTTCAGATATTATTGTTAGGTGAGGATTAAAAAGCAAAATAATATATTTATTATATTCAAATGAATATTTATCAAATTTGAATGTGTCAATTCATAAAATAAATCTGAGAAGATTAATATTTACACATACATAAAAAAATTGCTACTGGTAATTATTTACTTGTTCCCCTAGTCTCACATGATGCATTTAATTTATTGTATGCGGTATTTGTATTTATTGTTAAATTGATGTATAATGTTTTCTTTAGAGAAAGCTATGAAATAAAATAAAGAATTGTTTGAAAAAAATATTTAAAATTGTGTAAATATTTTTAATATAAAGAATATAAGAAGGAAAATAAATATGGTTTGATGTTTATTCTAGATTAATTTAATAAGATATAAATAATGTAAATTAATTGAAAATAATTTATGTCAATAGTGGTGTGGTGTGATGGTTAAGTTGTGTTGTTATTCTTGTCATTAAGGTATTCTATTGGCCTGTAATTGTTGAGGATTTATATTGGGGATGAGGTCCCCCATTTGTGACCTCACTGGTTCATAGCTCTGGGTCAAAAGGCATTTACCCCTCTTAATAGAAAAAAATATCGAAAATAATTTATATTATAGTTTTGGAAGTGATAACTTAGAATTAAATGTTATTTTAACAAAGTACTTGGAAAGGAGAGGTGTACTTAGTTTTATAGTCGATATGAACTTTTGAACTTTATGTGGTGTAGGTCAATGATCTAGGCTAGGAAAATAAGTATTTTGGGTATGCTCCTTGTGTGAAATTTTGCATTGAATTGCAGTTATTTATGTAATATAGAAAATTCACATTGCATTTTAAATAGTGAAACTGACATTTTTCATTAATTTATTTCTTGGTTCACCTATTGTATTTTGGTGAACCTGACATTCTCATAAATTTCATTTCAGAACAACTGAAAACTCTAAAAACTAGAAACTTTAAAACAAAAAAATATTCTCCATCGTTTTGAGTTGTGTGTTATGAAGCATCTACACTAACCTTTTATGAGATTCACAACCTAGTCTATATATTCTAATAGAATTGTTCACAAGAGCATTCAAAACTTAAACATATCTCACTCTAGACCACTAACTACTCCTATACAAAAGACTTTGGACTTTTCAAACTTCTCCTTTGATCCGAACAATACCACTTTTCCTCAAGTACCTACTTCTCCTCCTACTACATATCAAAACATTGATGAAGGTTTTGACAATGAATCCACCCTTCATATGCATTCTCACTTTCAGGTGATAAAATTGGATAAACATCTAGAATACTAGAATAAGAAATTGGAAAATTGGAACCAATTACTTCACATATTGTAAATGTTTTATGACTAGTATTTAATATTAGAACAACAAAATTTGCATTCTTGCCAACTGATTTTCAATCTGCATATTTAATGGTTACTGTCAAGAGCACTACAACACCACAATTGATTGTGATTCATCTTGTGGACACAAAAAAAGTAACCCTTATACTTTTTCTTATGTTTAGGCCCTTCTGGTGATTTTGGGCATGATTTTTCCTTGATTTAATGTTGTAATGTGGCCAACAAATTCACATTAGGTCTTAGATCTTTGTGAATCAATAAGAATTATATGATGTCTTGTAAAAGTGTTGTGAAGTGTTGTAACCCACTTTCACACTTTTCTAGGACCTTTTCATTATAATTCACCTAAATAGCCTCTTTTTATCACTTACCAAGTCTTATTTTAAAGTGTTGTAAAGAGTTGTAACAAACATTTGCGCTTTTCTAGGCTTTTCATCAATAATTCAATCTTTTATTATGTTTAAATGATACCTTAATGCACTTTTTGGCCCTACTTAAGTGTGTTTCAAAGAATAATCTCGTTAAACATCATTAAATACACTTTAATTTCCAACACCCAATAAAATTGCCCTAGTAGGACCAAGTCACCACTTGGGGCAACTTACTCCCACTAGGCACAAAAATCAAAATTATTTTAAATTTTTAGCAAGATATTATTCTCTTAACTTTGAGGTTGGCCTATGATGTGTTATTTTTTGGAAATTTGTAAAATCAAGTATAAATAAAGGGTTTTCCTCTCATTTTCACCCCCATTCATCTAATACATTCATGCATACATTGGCATACAACGAAGAGAGAAGAGATATGTTAGAGAAAGAAGACAATCTCAATGAAACAGATATTTCCACCATAATTTACTCAACCACTTGCAGACATGCATGAATGATAGATTACACCTTCAACTCACTACATCTGAAAAATTAGCATTTAGACTTTGCACAGATTTTCCACACGTGCATCACACACACACATGGATTCACATCTATCTAATCTATTTCTTCATGCTTCTCTCTTTTTACATCTTTCACCACTAACTCATCCTATCTTTATACCATCTTCAACTTCAAAACATATCCAAATTTGGTCATACATCATTAAATTAAAATTAGGTCGATGTCAAAACATCTGGGTGGAATTAGAATGAGGGTGACCCAAAATCACACTTGATGAGGACCCAATTTGGTCCCAACACACTTTATCAACTTCAAAGATAGTGTTCAACACAAGGTCAGCGAAACCAGTGTAAAACACATAGAAAAATTAAGCTCACGTAACCCTTTGCACAATCAAATCCTTCCAGATATCAAAATTATCTTCAACAAAATCATAACAACTTAACTTTAGAACTACAAGTCATAAGACTTAACCAAAGAGAAATCTGAACCAACAATATTTCTCCCATACCTCAATTAGAAGCACAAAAAACCACAGTTCACAACTAGTGAACATAACTCGCATTGTACAATGAATCTAAATCCAAAAATCTAGACATTGCAACTTCCAACAATCATGATCATCATATCTTAACCACACAAACATATAATCAATTCCCAAAACAAAACATGAAGCAACCACTGAACACCTGAAACCTTTCTTCATCACAATTTTCTTAATATCCTTGACATATATAGCCAATAACCTACATCCATGACATCAATGACAACAACAACTAGTTGATAACCAATTGAATAGTTGACATCAATGATAACACCTTCATTCTTGCAACAACCCTATGGTTTCCCAACCTTTGGTAGTCCCTTCAATTCCTGACACAAAGGAACAAAAGGGACTAAATTGTTAGAAAACACCTCAATTCCCTCTTCATAAGTTGAGGCTCGTGTGATATGAAATCAAAGTACAAAGGAATATAAACGAAGACATCATGATATGGCTCACCAACTTGTTGAAGCTAGCAAACCTTTACCTAATAATCCTCTATCCATACATACTAATTCTAATGATATTCCTCCTATCCATCCATCCTCCTTATCACTTGACTCCATTCCATCTCCCTCACCAAACCATGAACCTAAACCTTACCTATCCCAACAAAAATGAAGAATAAAAATCTCACTAAATGCAAAAGATACACACATGGATGATAGTGATCATAATCATACTAATAGCACTAATATGTAGCTTATTGTGATACATTTAGATAGTGAGATAGAATACAAAAGGGAAGAACAAGATCATGATAAACTATCTCTCATGTTTTCTAAATCTATGAATCTAGATAAGAGCAACTATGATGATCCTCCTTTAGCGAGTAACCCACCATGTGTTCAACCTGATGCCTCTCCTAGTACCTCACTCATTGTAACTCCCCTTTACCTTATTATCAACCTTTCATTTATGATGAGAAATATTAGAATGCAAATGTTTTCTTATAGATCAGCTTGCATGTGTAGTAGCTTTGTGTCTTTGTCCTTTTTCGTACACACATAATGTGATCTCCTCGTAACATGTTTCTTGGTGTGTATTTGTGTTTATTAGTTTTCTTTGGATGAACCTTGTTGTTCATGTTGGCACAAGGATACAAAGAAAGAAAATATGTTGTGATATTCCTTTATTTGTACCTTCATTCTTCTTTATAGACCATAAATTTCATTTTTTGTTGTTCTTTTGTTTCCTTTTCAAAATGACATAAAGTGTTAAAATATTTAGGTTTCTCCCATGTTGACCCAAAAAATTATGTTTCCTTCATATGTCATTCCTCCCTTGTGTTCATATTTTCATAAGTATTTGGGGAGTGATTTCAATTCATAACATGATAATATTATACATTACCTCTAATTTATACTCACCCCAGATCTGTGGATCCCTTATGCGCTATCTTTTTCCTATTGTTTAGATAACTTTATTTTGGGGGAAACCCCTTGTCATGAGTTAGATCTTTTGGGAACATATCATTTGGCATAGGGTTTCCCTATAAGATTTCATGTCCTATCATTTTACAAATATCATGTTTCTACCTTAAAGGTAATTGCTCTCAATTGGTGTTAGTAAATACTTTAAGGTGGGGGAATGCATTCCATTATGTGCTTCACTTTGCTTCACACAATTAGAACTTTGTGATGTGTTTATGGCATATTAATTATATTTTTTAGCACCTTATCAGAATTATTTGAGTTATAATTCTTGGTATGGTTGACATGAGAACTCACTTAGTGAATATCAGACTTCACTAGCCCTTATGCATTTTTATTTGCTACCTCTATGGAAACTCACCTAGTAAATATAAGACTTCACTAGACCATGTGGTTTCTTATCAAGATCACCTAGTGAATATCAAACTTCACTAGCCTATGATGACTTTTAAATCTATTCATGGGTCACTTAGAAAATATAAGACTTTTCTAGCTTATGATTTATGGATATCTTAGGTATGGATCATAGTATGTATCTATGGACCTTTCTAGTTTGTGGTTTCATACCCATTTTTATGTTTTCTTTTTGTTTGCATTATGTTTGCATTGTGTTGGCATCATGTTTTTATAAATTTTATTGCATTATGTTTCATGTATCTTTGTTTTATGCCTTCATTGTGTATGCTTTGTGTCTAATTAGCATGTCTCTTTTAGTGTGTTGCATCTCAGGTATGTGTTGGATCATCATGGAAAAAATAGGCCTTTAAGTGGCGATGAAATTCAGAAAAATCAGAGTTAGGGAACTTGATGTAAAAAATTGAATAATTTATTTATATTATTTCAAAAATATGTAAGAATAGAATCTATAGCAAATTGAATGTAGTTTCTAAACTACTAGGCTTATTCAAAAAAAAAATCTATTTGGTAAAAATTTGAAATTTCAATGCAGTAGTACTTAAATTTCAGGCAAAAAATAAGTAGGTGTCTGTCTAACCACCCTAACCACAATAAAATGATAATATTTTTTATAAGATTTTAGATATAAGTAGAGGACTCATGTCCCGATGTGATGCATATTTTTTTGTAATTTTTTCCAAGTAAATAATTAATTATGAATTTTTATTACAACTTTTAAAAATATAAAAACATGTCGACCACCTTAACTTGGTCAAAACTTCATGAAATTTATTTTATTTTAATCCTATAGTATCACATAGAATGTGACACATGTTTTGGATTCAAAAAATGTGATACCATTTGAAAGCTATAGATGTTTTTCAATCAGCCTATCAATCAGGACTTTAGTCATAATTCAAATAGAAAATGAATAATAATTATTATTAAATTCAAAGTAAAGCATAATTTATATTGGTGGAAAGCTAGAATCTCCTTTAAAAACCCTTTTCATTTCATCAATTTTGGGTAAAAAAAAATTCATTAGCCACATACCCTACACATACCCACCATATTGTCACTTTTTGGCCTGTCATGATCTTGTACATACCCTCTCATGTATGTGTTTTTTTCATCTCATTGTTGTTTGGTAAGATCTTGAGCCTAGGGCTAGTGCATCCCCTAGATTCAGTCTTAATTCTTTGATGTTTTGTTGAAAGAACCCTTCTTGGATTCTCCTTACTTTAGTGTGAGTATGAGCGTAAGTTCATACCCTCACTTAAGTGGGAGCTAAATGTTGCATTGTAAATTGTCAACCTCAAAAATTTCACACTATGTTTGGTTCCCTTTAAATGCTTGGACCTAATTATTCTTATAATTTTCTTGATTTTAAAATTTCAAAATAAAACTAGGAATTATAATCAATTATTTATTTAAGAGCAAATAAACCTTTAAAATAGGTTTGGTCTAGGACGCCACTTCCCTTGACCAGCCTATTTTGGCCCAATTTTCAATATTTTATATTGATAATTTTATATTTACATATTTAAATTTATTTGTCAACTTTCCAAAATAATTATTTCAAAAAGTGAATAAATGCATATAAATATAAGTCCTTTTCACCATTTTGAACATCTAAGACAACCTAGAGAAAAATTAAGAAATTTGAGCATCCTAAAAGCAATTGAGATCAAAATAAGCTACAATTACAACATCTTTCATTTGTAAATTTTCATGTTAACAATGCAGCAATTCCATAAGGGTGTTTATGATTTTTTTTCATTTTTTTGTGAGTACTAACACTTACAAGATTATTCATCAACAAGAAAATTTTCCTTGAAAAAGATGTGTATCATGACTTCATCCCATCAAGGAGATTAGATCTAAGTCACAAGTTGCAACACTTGTCAAATTTTCACTTGTTTTTTATCCATTTGCCTCTACTTGACTGAGGGTAAGCACTATTTTCATCATCATAGCCATTGTGGAGGTGGGAACTTCATCTAAGTGTAAGATCAAGCATTCAAGAATCATATTTCAACAATTTAGGACAAGGAGAACTATGCATCAATAGATGAAGTTCCAAAGTTGAGTCCAAAAGGAAAGAAGCTATAGACTATAACCAACTTATAAATGTTTAGAGATTCTAGAAAGCAACATCTTTCAATCTAGGGTGCCCCCACCCTTGAATAGGTATTTTCAGCTCCAATTTGCATGATATGTTCCTCTATCTCTACATTCTACTTTTTTGTCATCAATTTCTACATTTTAGTTCTACATTTTTTGTATTCACATCAATTTTTTGCAGTTTCATAGTTAGCCTAGTCCACTTTCATATTACATCTAAATCAAATCTAATCCACTTCCACAAAAATGGGAAAAAAACCTTGATCAACCATTCTAGATCTTCCATTTAGGATAGTAGCCAAGTGGTCTTTCATGATCATTTTTATGTCTCCCAATGCTTAGTGGGTCAACTTCAAGGTGTGATTTAGACCCTAGATCCCTTTTTTTTCCCACCATCACAAAAGCTTACATAAAAATATCAACAATGGAAATTACACAATTGTCATCTGTTACCCAATTTTCACCTACGGGCTCAATCGGGGGGAAATATGTTTTGAATTCAGTATGTGGGTAAAATGTGGCTCCCATAAGGGTTGATCCTAGTGTGCAGGTGTTCGGATTTCATTGGGAAGGTCTTTATCTAATGCTATTTCACAAGATCTGTTGGAAAGCATGCCTCGATCTCTATTTGGCACAAAACTCATTAGAGAAGAAATTCGGCAAGACCCTCCTGTTGTCTTGCCGACTAGCAATGCGTTCTATTTGTTTGAATATGTCGGTCGCCAGGACATTCAAGTTGACATGAGTCTTTATGTATCTCTCTGCTTGGGATGTCTCACCGATAGATGAAGGTCTTACCGACAGTTGTTCATAAAGTTGGCGTCGGGGGGAGTGGTTTTCCTTCGGGGAGATATCTTGCCAAAAGGGTGGGGTCACCGAAATGAAAGGGGTCAAATCTCGGAAAAAGGAGACATCATCGCTATGAGGTCTGGTCGACAAATAGAAGTCTTACCGAAAGGTTGAAATTGGCATGAAGTCCCAGTGACCAAGTGGAGTCTCACCAAAGGGATTGTGCCTTCAGTATAATGTTTGAGCTCGACGAAAGGTCTTTCCAACTAAGCAGGGTATCGCCGAAATGGAAGGGGTCAGTGTAATGTCTTACTGACAAGCGATGGTCTCACCGATGGTTTTAAACCTTCGATGTGACTAATGGAACCCGCCATGATGTCCTACCGACAGATGAAAGTCTCCCCAAAATTTGTTCCCAAGGCCGTCATCGGGGAGAAAGTTTTACATTCGCTATGACGTTTGGCCGAAAGTGATATGTCTTGCCGATGTTCTAGGTGATAACAAAGGCGATATTGGTATAGCTTTTGCATTCAATATGAGGTCTTTCCGACCGTTGCATGTTATGCCGATAGCTGCTATAAGAGCATAATCACATCGGGGAGACACGATTAGTGTCTCACCGACATGCGATTTTGTCTAAAGGACCTTTGACCGTCTAGCGATCCCATGTAGCATCTATTCGACCAATCGAAGGAAGCTACAGGTGAGCTATGGAAATTTGACCTATGAGAGGAAGATCAACAGAGTGAAAGTGACATGGATTTGCTCTAAGCTCAGGAGCATTCAAGAAAGCTCTTCAGGGAAGTTCAAAAGTGAACACGGTCCTAGAGAAAATCTTCACCGACATGGACAACAGGGACACAACGTTAACTTGATTTAAAAGATCTAGGGGCAGATCTTTATGAACGCAGATATTTTTGTAAGCCTAGGGGGGCCAACACTCTTTTGTATATATGGCATTTTTTCCTTCTTGTAAAGGAGTTCTTCGGATGCTTTTCTGAAGTTTGTGACTTTTGCAATCCTCTCTCAGATTAGAAAACTTTTGTAACTCATTTTGGAGCATAATATACAAAGCTTACCTTGATCACTGTGGATGTTTCAAATTACCATCTTGTTATTGCAAAGTGTTGTGCATTTCAGGTTAATGATCAAGTTATTTTTATGAATTTCTTTCATTCCTTTATAACTTTATCTTGTGTTTTCATGCCTTCCTTTGTAGAAGTGTCATTATACAAATCACAAACTATGTTTACATGATCACATATGGATTCTAGTTTGTGAAAAATCTTTTCCTCTGTTGAAAAAGTGTGTGAATCAAACCTATTTGTGATACATTAATGCAAAGCTTATAGATTTTGATGAGTAATTTTGTGTTCATTGTCAATTTTCAAGTGTAAATCAAGTATTCCATTGCTCTTATCAGTTTGATGTATGACCATAGTATTTAGTTCTATTTTTATGCACTCCTCCCTTTTCCTTTATAGAATCAGTAGTTTAGGTGGCATCAAAGGAAGTCAGCCTTCTCCAAAGGTTGACCTCTGTTTACAAGAAACCCACATCTTTAGAGATCTTCCCATGTTACATTGAGGTGTTGAACATCAAGTTCAACAAGGGTGCAATTTCAAGTGATAACAGTTTTGGCACGTCCGGTGCGATTGAGAACTAATTATCAGTCTCTCTTATCCTTATGTTACTACTGTTTCGTGTGTACAACGGTATTTTTAACCTCTTGGAGGAAAGTTCAATCACATACCTGGCAACTCCAAGTATGGAAATTTTCTAGTTTCAGTAGCTCAAGTGCTCGCATGTTTTAAGTCTTTGGAGGGAAATCTAATTCGAATGGAAAAATGATGTCAGATTTTTAGGAGAATATAGCCTTTTACCCTCCATTCCATGAAAACCTTGCATGTATGTCCTCTAATCAACCATATTATACATAACAGTCTACTGTCATTATTCCAAATGACCCTGTGGCAAAAGAGTTCCAACATTTTTATCATGCCTCCCACCCTTCCACTCCTACTCAATCTCAATGTCACCCAACGTATGCTCAGAATCAACCATAGGAACTCATTTCTACACAAAAGCAATATGGTAGTTTCAATAGCCAGCCCCAAAATGCTAATAAGGGAGTTAGCGATATTGATAAGATATTGCTTAATTTCCAAAGGCAGATGGATGATGTTAAGAGAAAGAAAAAAAAAATTGTGTAGGAGGAAGAGCTTTCTTGTCAAGCTTATATTCAACATCAACAGGATATGGAGGTCCAAGAGTATGAACAGGAGGTTGCTGCTAGAAAAGTTGCAACTAAAGAGCAGCAAATAAAAAGATTACTTGAATAAAAACAAAAGTAGGAGTTTCAATCAACCTTCCATGTTCCTGAACAACCTGTCTAGGAGGAGATTCCTAGGTTCAAATTTTCAAGTTTTAAGCAAAACTTACTTTTTGAGTTTCCAAGTCAGCCTTCTAGTTTTGAAATTCCAAGTTGGAAGGGAACATACGATCAACCCTGTGAGACTCCATTGTCAAATATTCAAATGGAACTAAGCTCTAATGTTCAGAAGGCAGAGGAGGAGCAACTTATTGATCAAGATAAGTTAATCCTCTGGGAAAAGCTTAAGAATGTGAATCCTTTACATCTAGCAATAAGGTGTTATCAATTGCAGCAACAAAGGATTGAGCAGCAGGAAGACAAAGCGAAAGTAGTTGTTGAGAATGATCAATCTACAGCTTGGAATAAGGGACTATCTCTATTCTCTCAGGTTGATGGAGAGGAGGTAATTGCTGAGTTTTTCTCAATACTGGAAAATGAGGAATCTAAAATTTTGCAAGAAGGTGAGGAGAATCAGGTTGAGCATCTTGTTGTAATGGACATAGCTAAGAATCAAAAGGTAGAGTTAATCTTATCATTTGATGATCTGCCTTACTTCATTGACAAGGACGAAAAATTGGACCAACATGAGGTTGATGGAGGTAATGTTGATTTGTTGTTGCATAAAGGTAAAGGTGAGTTTGAAGCCTTTACTCGCGAACAAGGAGGTTTAAGTAGCACTGTTCAGGGAGAGCCACATTTTGATGTGCATGAAAATACCATCAAGTTGAACAAGTCCCTGAACTGGGCTTAATGTTTTGCAAAGAGGGTGTTTTTGATGCTTTATCAAAGCTAGATGAGAACTGCATCAGGCCTGAAATTAGTCTTTATGTTCAGAAAAGTAAAGAAGATATTGAGGAGGATATGTTTTGGAACGATTTAGAAGCTTTCTATACTAATTTGGGTGTTGAACTATTACCTCTTGATGAAGTTAATCATGAACAACTCAAGCTTACCGAAGAAGCTTCTTTTTCCTCACTAAGTCAGTCACAGGGGTTAGACTTTTCCATCCAAGGTTATAAAACAATAGTGAATGGGCAAGAGACCAGCAAAGAGAGCTCAATTTTTGTCTTTAGAAGGGGATGTCCGATTAGAGATTTAGCCCAGGTGGAGTTTAATAAAGCGCCAATGGTTAATCAACCACTCACACATGGAGCCACAGCTAAAAGTGGCATAAAGGATGTACTTGCAGTTGAAAAGGAGTTTGTTCAATTTACTTATCCTCCTTTGAATATAAATGCATATGATCAGTTTAAGGAAGTAAGTGAACTTGTTACCCTCTTTCATAAGGCAGTGCATTGTAATTTTAATTATTTTTTAGTGTACCATCTTTATTCAGCTGCCATTAAGGTTGAGATTCATTGCATATTGAGGAGAAAGGGCAGCTATTTCAACCATCCTGTGAATGGTTTTGTTTGACCAATTTCTCACTGGTTAGTGTAGGGTAGGTTTAGATGCAATTTACATTCCCTAAGTGTTGTCCCAACACAGTAAATAGTTTTATTTCAGTTTTTCTTATTTTCAATAAGTTTCCAGTGTCCTGTTTTGTTCGATGAGTCTCAAGTGAGTTGCAGCCATGTGCAAACTGCTTTTGAATTTTTTCTGAGTTTTCCTAATGACTCCATGCCCAATGGACAAGTTTGGCTACTAGTTTCCATGTTTAGCAGGAAAACATCTAGTTGAGGTTGCCAAAAATGTTACCCAATTTTCACCTACGGGCTCAATCAGGGGGAAATATGTTTTAAATTTGGTATGTGGGTTAAATGTGGCTCCCATAAGGGTTGAGCCTAGTGTGCAGGTGTTTGTATTTCATTGGGAAGGTCTTTATCTGATGCTATTTCACAAGGAGGTCTGTTGGAAAGCATGCCTCAATTAGATTTCGCACAAAACTCATCAGAGAAAAAAGTTGGCAAGACCCTCTTGTTGTCTTGCCGACTAGTAGTGTGTTCTATTTGTTTGAATACGCCGGTCGCCAGGACATTCGGGTCGCCATGATTGTTTATTTATCTCTCCACTTGGGATGTCTCACCAACAAATGAAGGTCTTACCGACGGTTGTTCATAAAGTTGGCATCAGGGGGAGTGGTTTTCCTTCAGGGAGATATCTTGCTAAAAGGGTGGGGTCTCGTCGAAAGGGGCCAAGTCTCGACTAAAGGAGACATCATCGCTATGAGGTCTAGCCGAAAAATAGAAGTCTTGTCGAAAGGTTGAATTCGGCATGAAGTCCCGGTGACCAAGTGGAGTCTCACCGAAGGGATTGTTCCTTCGGTATAATGTTTGAGCTCGATGAAAGGTCTTGTCGACTAAGCAAGGTCTCGCCAAAATGGAAGGGGTCGGTGTAATGTCTTACCGACAAGCGATGGTCTCGTCGATGCTTTAAAACCTTTGGTGTGACTAATGGAACCCGCCATGATGTCCTGCCAACAAATGAAATTCTCCCCGACATTTGTTCCCAAGGCCGTCATCGGGGAGAAAGTTTTACATTCGCTATGATGTCTGGCCAAAATTCATATGTCTTGCCAATGGTCTAGGCGATGACAAAGGCGATATCGGTATGGATTTTGTATTCGATATGAGGTCTTGCCGACTATTGCATGTTATGTCGATAGCTGCTATAAGAGCATAATCGCATTGGGGAGACATGATTAGTGTCTCACCGACATGCGATTTTTGTCTAAAGGACCTTTGACCATTTGGCGATCCCATGTAGCATCTATTTTACCAATCGGAGGAAGCTACAGGTGAGCCCTGGCAGTTTGACCGATGAGAGGAAGATCAACAGAGTGAAAGTGACGTGGATTTGCTCTGAGCTTAGGAGCATTCAAGACAACTCTTCAAGGAAGTTCAAAAGTGAACACGGAGGCCATTCCTAGAGCGACTCTTCACCGACATGGACAACGGGGATGCAACATTAAAACTTCATTTAAAATATCTAGGGGTAGATCTTTATGAACGCGAATATTTTTGTAAGCCCAGGGGGGCGACACTCTTTTGTATAGATGGCATTTTTTCCTTCTTGTAAAGGAGTTCTTCAGATACTTTTCTGAAGTTTGCGACTTTCGCAGTCCTCTCTCAAATTAGAAAACTTTTGTAACTCATTTTGGAGCATAATATACAGAGCTTACCTTGATCACTGTGGATGTTTCAAATTACCATCTTGTTCTTGCAAAGTGTTGTGCATTTCAGGTTAATGATCAAGTTATTTTTGTGAATTTCTTTCATTCCTTTATAAATTTATCTTGTGTTTTCATGCCTTCCTTTGCAAAAGTATCATTATACAAATCACAAACTGTGTTTACATGATCACATTAGAACTATAAAATTTTGAAATTTTTATAGTCTATTGCATCCAAGAGTTCCAGCATTGAGTCCTCATCATAAGCATAAAATTCCCTCTTTGTATTTCCTTGCTTATTTTTGTCATGTGATCCATTTGAATCCATCTAGTTCTTCATATTTCATTAAAAGACCTAAATCGACAAGACATAGTAGAAGTCTCCCCAACCTGATTTTTCACTAATGTATGTTTGTTGCAGACTATCGGCAGGACAATTTTCTTGTTTTGGCAACAAAAGGAGTTATTTCAGCAAAGGGAATCATTGTCGAAGTGAAGCCATAGAGAATACATTATGTTTTGCCGACCAGTGCATGTGGAAGTATATCGGTCAAGCTAAAAGTATTCGGGAGGAAGTCATAGCGAAGTGGTTTTTTCTTGCCGACAGGCATATAGAAAAAATATATATCGGCATGTGTTGGGGCGTCGTTGTAATGTCAAGGTGAATATAATATGTCATACCGATTAATGCACAAAGGGGTTGTTTTGGCCAGACTGATTGGTATCGGCATGAACTCATAACGAAATCATTTTTGTCTTACCGATTGACTTGCAAACAAATGTCTCGGTAAGATTATGTGCATCAGAGATGGTCTTAGCAAAGGGGCCATTGTTTGGCCAAACCAAGTTCAAGGGGATTCAAAAGTTATTGGTGATAAGCTATAGAGTCTTGCCGAGTTAAAACTTATGCCGATAGAGATGTGCATCGCCAAAAAAAGAAGTTTTCGGTATGAGCTTCACCGAGGTTTGAAAGATATAACGACAAAATATTTTGGGGTGAGTCTTGCCGAACGGAGTAATATGGAGGAGTGATTTCGGTAAGACATTTGGTGTCAGTATGAGTCTTTCCAAGTTCTTAGAGTCTTGCCGATTGAATTTATTTCATCGGTAGGATTGTTTTCATCGGTGAAAGGGTGATCTTGTCATAGCGACTAGAGAATATTTTGAAGAGTACATATCAGTAAGATGCAAAGATATCTACATAATATCTCCCTGACTTTGACAGTCATAGTGAAGCAGGTGAAATGAGGATTGCATCGACAAAAGTACAAATTCGTCTTGGCGACTTAGGGTAAATGAAGACTTTTGGTGAAATAGGATGAAATCTACGAGAGATCTCCTCAACATTTATAGGTTATGGTGAAGAGCATAAAGATAAAGGATTTCGGTCAGTGTGAGAACATTAATGTCTCAGCGATTGGAAAATGCTTTGAAGAAAGCATATCAGTACGGCACCATAAAGTCTGTGTGACGTCTCCCTGACTTGGAATTGTCACAGCGACATGAAAGATAGGAGCAATAGTCATCAAGTTGATTCCAGGTGTCGATAAGGAGTGTCTTGGCGAATGGTGAAATAAACATTGAAAAGGGATTTCGCCCCAGATTTGAAATTTTCTCATCGATAGGACATTTGATGCGACAGTGCCAGTTTCAAGGGAGTTTTCGTTCATGCTTCATTAATGGCGTGAGGGGATAAAATAGTAATGTTTTAATCAATTCCTCATTTCTAATTAATTGTGGTGAATTGACATGCTGAACAGAGAACTGAGACATTTTTTCATCTGAGGAGCTCGAGCAGAATATTGTGAGTAATTTCTTTTTTGTTTTTCATATTTTGATTCTGTAAGTTTGAAAATGGAGTCTTCTGGTTCTGGAAAGGGTAAGGGTAGAAAACTTGGTGAGAGTAGTCAGTTAAGGGGAAAGAAACAAAAGACTGATACAAAGCATGAAGGCATTGAACAAAAGTTGAACCAAGATCTTATTGATCAACTACCTGGTTCGGGGCCTAAAGCTAGAAGGTCCACAAGCTTAGGGTAGAAGTTGATAAGCTGGATGATAAATACAAGTTCATAGGTGATGTCTGACCACTGTGAGGGGGTATGAGCTTTTCAATTTCCACTACCATAGGAGAAACCGTTTTGAGCTAGTTTGTAATCCATGGAAGTTGAATGTAGGGAAATTGGTGTGCCCTAATGTATTTGTAAATGCAGAATTGGTAAAATTGCTTGCTGATCATTATGATCCAAAAAATAAAGCAATATGTGATCCTTCTGGGAGACCACAGATACATGTGTCAAAAGAAGCAATTGGTGAGGTTTTCAAATTGGAAGGGTTTTGCAATGAGGAAATTAATTGTGAGGAGTTGCAGAAGGAATTTTCAAGAATGGATACAAGTTACAAGGGTTGGAGGTTACCAATTCACAGGGTTAAACGGGGTAATAAGCAGAACCTTTGGAAGATAGTGAAGGGCCTCCCTATCATGTAGATTTGTTTGAACCCTATATGAAATACACATATTTTTTAGTGTGTCAGGTGTTGGGGATGGATGCCCCTGAATTCATGTCAATGGTGCCAATGGTTATCATAGCAGATATTCAATATCACAATTCCAGGCCATTTGATTATGCTTCATATATTTCTAAGGAGCTTGACTCAGGGTTGATGGCTATAAAGGGTGGAGCTTCTATTGTTCATCTTAGAAATTATTCATTGTTGATGCATTTAGTGCTATATTTCAGACAGGAGTTAGGGGTATGGCCCCTAGAAATGAGAGTTTCTCAAATTGGCAAGGAGGGTGAAGCATTGCCTGTTCAGTTGTGGACTGCTATTTGGGACAACAGGTTTGCTGGTTCTAGTTTCATTCATTTTGAAGAATATTTTGTAAAGACATTGTATAAATTGTATCATTATCCTTGTAACTATTCATTGACTGATGAGATCAAAAGATTCCTTCGGCCTAAGGACTTCAATGGGCCTATTGATCATAACTGGGGAGACTGGTATTGTTTGGAGGGAGCTACAGTAATCAGAGTATATGGATTTGAAGATGCTCCTCTTATTCTACCAAGGACAGTTCCAAACAGGGTTGCATATTTGGAAATTGTCAGACAGATGGATTACTGTAGTGTGATGCAATTCAGTTCTTTTGGGAAGCAGGCTTTTATGCCTAGTACTTTATGTTTTGGTGATTTCACTGTATTGGCTAAAGAGGGATATAATTCAATCCTTGACAGATTGCTGCATTATAATATGAAAAGAGGACCAACCAGGAAAAACTTTGACCCTGAAGGATATATCAATTCAGCCAAAGAAAGGATTAACTTTGGAGGGTATCAGCATGTACCCTATCTTTTGATGATATGATCAGGAATCTGGATGAAGATGAAGCAGAAAGGGTAGTTGAAAGGTATAACCAAGGGCTACAGGATATTGAGTTATTGTCTTCTGGAGATGAAGAAGCACCAAGAGCTAATGTGCCACAGGGTAAAATAGAAAAGGTATCCCGGATGAGGACTCAACAATATGTCTGCCCAGTCAGAGAACAGAGTGTTGAAAGTGGTGATGTTGATACAAGGCACATGGAATACAGATCATTTGTTTCTGATGATGAGTTTATACATTCCCCAGAGTTCAAGGCATTCTTGTACAAGCAGAAGGGGAAGGAAATAAGGGAAAATGTTGATGATGTTACTTCAGGAAATGAGGAACAATTGTTGGCTCAATTGAGAAGATGTGTGGATGATGAAATGACAAATATGACTCCTGAAAAGGGGAGGAAAATGTTAGAGAGTGCTGGTGTCATGATCTTTCCTGGCCTTGATTTGAATTCTGCGTTGGTTTTTGATAGTTTCTTGAAGGGCAGTAATGCTACTCACAAGCTTGATAAGGAAAAGGTGATAGAAGTGTATGCGGCTCCAAATATAATACTGATGAGGGATCAATGTTGATATGGGCTTTGTACCCACCCCACAGGAAATCAGTGGTACTTGATACAAAGAAGGAATTTGGCCATGTTATGACTCTAAAAGTTGGAGAAGTTGATCCTATTGCTACTGCAGATATTGGGGTAAATATAGCAAGGTTAAATAAAGTGCAAATTCAGCTGTTGATAAAAGAAAGAGAAATGTATAAAACAAATAATGAAAAATTGCTGAGAGAGAATGATAGACTCAAAGATTTGGTTGGTGTTTCAATGGGGACAACCAAAATGATTGCTCAAGGAGAAAGCTCTCAGGCAAAAGACCACTGGGTAGGGTCAAGTGCTTATTCTCAAGGAAAGTATGATGCTATTGTTGCAATTGTAAAGAAGAGGTAGGATCATTTGACATCCTGGTTGAATAAGTTGTGGGGAAAATACTCTCATACTCTTGCTGCATTGAAGGAGCACACAAGCATGGATGGATGAATCATGGAGAAATTTCATGAGTTGAATCAAAGTGATGAGGCTAGCAGTTCTACACTTGAAGCAACAAATCATATAATCAATTGTCATCAAAATTTCTATGATGAATTGCAAGGGGATGAACAGGGGTTAATTGCAGCTACCAAGAAAATTACAATCACATTTTCTGATGACAAAGGTGAATTGAAGGAAGACACTAGGTGGAAAAATGAATGTGAGTCAATGTTGAATGAAATCATGAAGACAGCTTCTGCAGAGGATACAGTATTGGAAGAAGTGAGTGAGCAAAATGAGGAAATGGTCAAGATGGAAATCACGATCCAGAATACTATTGGGGATGCAGATACATATGAGGGCTGGGATTATTTGGACCACCTCAATAAGACTCACTTATGGCTAAATAGAGCCTAATTATTCTCTATCTTTTGTTTTGTATTTTGTATTTTCTATTTCTGAAAGGATGTGTCCTTTAATATTCTCAATGTATAAATGTCCATTTTGAAAACAATCTACGGATATAGATAGAATAGGATAGATAATAGAGAATACGGTGGAATGCCATGTTTCACAGGTTGAGACTCTGATGTATGTTTTGAAGCTATGGAGAAATCAATGAAAATCATCTGATTTGCTGGCGTATTCTGGTGTCAATTGTTGTGTTGTGCCTATTGAAAGAATTATTTAAGTTGTCTCTAAGATTGATGTTGCTTGGTTATTTAGATCAACATAACATGTTTATGTCTGGTTTATCAGTACATATTTTCCATATCTATGTGATTGGTTGATAGTTTCTTTCAAGGAAGGATTAAATCCTTTTGATTAATCACAGTAATCAGGAAGTTTCATTTAGATCAGTAAGAAGAACTTAATAATCACAATCTTGCATGTTTATACTAGTTATAAACAAAATATGCCAAACAATTTGAATAACCTCCAGAAAGAAGTCAGTTGTTTAAGGTTTCATTTGACTCTGTATATTATATAAGGCACTGGTCTCACCATTTCCATCATTTTGTTTCATTCATACTTTTTTACATCTGTTAACTGAGCATATTAGGGTTTAGTTTTGAATGCTGGTATACAATATATACCAAATTTGTTTTATTTTGTCCATTTCAATTTTCCATCGTGGACAAATCATGGCATGAAGATAAGATCAATAGTCAAGTTTGCTTCATTTATTATAGGCACACCCGCCTAGGTCTAGCACACCTGGAGAGTAGAAGGTTTAATTGTTTAAAACCTTGTTTGTTACCCTAAAATGTTGTGAAAGCTTGGCAACCTTTGTGGTTCAAACTGCATTTTTAGAGCTAACATGATCACATATGGATTCTAGTCTGTGAAAAATATTTTCCTCTATTGAAAAAGTGTGTGAATCAAACCTGTTTGTGATAAATTAATGCAAAGCTTATAGATTTTGATGAGTAATTTTGTGTTCATTGTCAATTTTCAAGTGTAAATCAGGTATTCCATTGCTCTTATCAGTTTGGTGTATCACCATAGTATTTAGTTTTATTTTTATGCACTCCTCCCTTTTCCTTTACAGAATCAGTAGTTTAGGTGACATCAAAGGAAGTCGGCCTTCTCCGAAGGTTGACCTCTGTTTACAAGAAACCCACATCTTTAGAGGTCTTCCCATGTTACACTAAGGTGTTGAACATTAGGTTCAACAACAGGGTGCAATTTCAGGTGATAACATCATCATAAGTGTAATTGACCCTCATGGATCATTTAGGAGTTACATTTCTAGGAGTGGAGCATCTTGTTATGAAAAATGGAGTCCATATTAGTTGGTTGGTCCATTATGGATAATTATAATTGGGAATGTGTGTTATTCATAAGTCATGGGTGAAATATGCTACAATAATTGATTTCTATTATAGCTAAACATAAAATTTTACAAGGACTATGATGTTTATAATAAATAATATTTTTAGTGCTTGTGGTTTTATTAAACTAGTCAAGATTTTTTCTTCTTGCTTCATTGTAAATTCAATGCATTACATAGAGGGTTTATTAGTCTTTATAGATGGACTAATATTATGTTATTAAAACACTGTTAGAGGAAGGATTTGGGCATATTGTATTGATGTAATGGACCATTCCTAATTAATACAAGCTCAATATATCTTTGTTGATGATTTTTTTCTTTAAAAGGTTTCTCCATGTACACCTAGTGTTATGAGTGTTTGATAGTTTTTTATTTGTTCATATATGTCTCTACATGTTTCTCCATATTAATTTAATGGCTAGTCACATGCTACTTTAATTTTTTATTAGATGTGTTCACAATTTATTTATTTTTCACTATAATTACCTTATTTCTTAGAAAGAAGCAGGGAGTAAGAATAAGCATATTTTTTCTCTTTTGAAATTATCTAGGCATATTAATGTGTTCTTATTGAAAAGAGAAATGTGTTAGATGTTAAAGAATATGGGTGTATTTTTTTGGGATGCAATAAGCAATTAAAATTATAAAAATTATATAATTCAATTGTAAAATAAGTCATAATCAATAGAGATGTTGAGTTTCTTGAGTCAGGAGAATGGTTTTGGAGTGGAAACTTATAATAGAAACACCAACTTGGGATTTTTTTCCAACCCAAGGATAAATATGATATATAAGCCTCACTAATTTACACCTTTTGGGGGTTATCCAAATCAAGCTACTTTTTGAAATATGCTTCAAGACTATGAAGCTAAGAGTCTATCTTTTTACCATCAAAGCTTCCATAAACTTTGGGAATGGAAACCTTCATTTCAAGTTGGAAACCAAGGTTTTTAGTGGCATTTATATTTTCCAAAGGGTGTTGGAGTGAGGTCTAAATAACTACAACTAGATCTTACATGGCACAATTTTGGCTCTCTGTTTAATTTTATAATTTTGCTAAAGAGTACTCATGTTGACTAACCCTTCAAAAGTATCTTCTTGTAAGGTATCTTACTTAAAATCTATTACAATAGAAGAACAAAATTGTATAAAGGGTTTTTCAATAGATTTCCTTTCAAAGGGTGTAATTTTTGATCCACAACTCTAACTTTGACAAAAAAAAATCAAAAATCTTGACAATCAATACTTGAGAAAAAGAGAATGTACATCTAATAAGGGTTGAATTTAAAAACTTCGAGGAGATTAAATATGAGGCTACAAATGAAAATCGAGAAGGGAACAACAAATGAAACTCACAAGGAGTCTATATCTATGGCAACCAAAAAGGGAGAGAGTTGGTAAAGGTTGATTTAATCTTCAAGAAAACCAAATCCAAGGTCATGATCCTTCAACTCTAATACAAATTAATATGAGCACAGATGAATATAACTCAAGAGAGAGATTGTCTCAACAAATAAAAATCTAAAAATCTTCATAATAAGTCTTTTAAAGAAATACAGAGATACTTGTTGAAGAAAGAAGCTTCTAGAAATCTCAACACAAAATATTATTATATTCAACTAATCAAATTATGTCTAATGAGAATGTTATATTCTATAATGCTTACTAATCAAATAATTAGTCTAATGAAGAGGTTGTGAAGGGGTAAGCTTTGTCAATAAAGGTGATTAATTATGACATAGGAAAAGGACATAAATATGTGAAAATTGGTATACATTTTAACCTCATCAATTAACATAAATCTTGCATGTCATAAAAGACTAGTAGAAATATTTCCTTCTTCAATAAGCTAGGAAAAATACTTTGAAATAACTAAACTTTCATTGAGTTTTAATAAATTTGAACATCTTCCCAACCAATAAATACAACTTGATTATCAAACTTCTTTCTAGCAACGAGTTGTCCATCTTCTAATAAAATGGGGTTACCTTGTTGCCAAATCGATACTAGTGACAACAAGTTACATCACAATTGAGGAGGATATAGTATGTAATGTAAAGTACAAATGTGGAAGTCTTGGAAACTTGAGATGGACGGTTCTAATACTAATAGGCTTGAGACTTTTTAATTTACCAAATAAACAAAACTACAAAGATCTTCATGAATCTTTTTAAAAGTCACATCAAAATGTCATATGTTGTGTGGATCGAATATCTAATACCTAAGCATCATTCCATGACACATTCAAAAAAGAACAGTAGGAAGATTTTTATGTAGAAAGCACCAATTTATCATGATCACTATTACATGCGAAGTGGGTATGCTTTATCATCAAAATTGATTGTATATTTTTTCTTAGAAATAATCTATATTATCCCATGATATTTTATATTCATGAATTTAATGACTATCTTTTCAACCATATTGTTTACAATACAAATATTGTATACCATGATAATTTGTACTTGTGAACATTTCATTTACACCCTATAAAATGAACTACTCATAATGCTTTATCATCATAATTAATTATATTTTTTTATATGAAATAATTTATTATCTTATCCTATAACATTTTATATTCATGAACTTTATTACCACCTTTCCAACCATAATATTTATTAAAAAATATTTTCTATCATTTTAATTGTCTTTTTCTTATATCTCACCAACCATGATTACAACAGATTTGTATTTTATTGCTTTGAATTCTTGATTCTTTGTAGAACAAAAAAAATATGTTTTCCTTGTTTTTGCGTGCTATAGTTTAAATGTTAAAAAGTAGGGAAGGTAAATAAATATAGCTATGTTGTTTGTAGCATAAATAAATAAACAAATGTTCTGATTTGAATTTGAGTAGTTGTGTTTGCATATGTGTCAAGTTTCAACCATTACTTATATAAATTCAATGAGCCAATCACCGTTTTTAAAACATGGAATACATTCATATTCACTTGTTGTTTTACTCTTTTTTTTGTGGGCCATTTTGTTTTCTACATTTTTATAATTAGATAGCTATGGTAGTGGTTGGGATTAACTACTTATTCTATTTCTCTTCAAATATTTCAATGATTCCATAAGTTGAGGATTGAAATGTATTTATTATATTCAAATGAATATTTATTAAATTTGAATGTGTCAATTCATAAAAATAAATTTGAGAAGATTAATATTTATACATACATATTTGTTTTTAAATAGAAACAATCGTATAGATATTCAATATTTCTGTTTTTTTAAAAGAATTATAATGTGAGAATAAATACATTTATAAATGAGAAGACTTCTACTAATTAAGTTATTTCAAATAGAAGAACTAGTTTATGAAAGTTATCTAAAAGTCAAATCTGATCCAATTACATATCTAAAAATTTGAACGTAAGTGGATAATATGGCATCAGCAATTCGCCGCAAGAAAATTCACTGCCAACAATTCACGGCAAGAAAATTCACTGCCATGACAAATTCAGCTCAAGGAAAATTCACCACATTAATGCGATGAATTTTCCGCTGCAGTGAATTGCTGATGGTGAATTTTCTTTGAGATGAATTTGTCATGACGATGAATTTTCTTGTGATAAATTGTTGGAGACGAATTTTCCAATGGTAAATTTTTCTAAAACCGAATAATATAATAAAAATCATACCATTATCCTCACCAAATATATTAAAATTCTTTCAATTTTAATAATCCACTTTCCATATTTGTTTTTCCATGGCATACCCATTAAGAGTATTGAATTAAAAAAGCTTCCAAGTTGTAGCTGAATGTTTACTGTTTCATAACGGTTTGACCATAGTTTTTGGGTTTAATACAAAAATTCTTTTAAGACGGCTTGTCCTGTGTTTTTGGACTGTTTGTGTGAGCCTCCAAACTGAAATTATAGTTATTCAATTCAAATATGTTTGAAAGTTGGAGAGAATCTACCCAAGACAAACGATGTTGAAATTTCCAAAGTGGTTAATTTTGGAGTAGTTGGTATGGCCAAACTTTCTATATTTTTGAAGCTAATGTTTGTCTACCTGGGCAAAGAAAGATAATTACATTCACAAACAAAGTAAATTTGTATTTGTGGCTTCTTTATTAAGAATATATTTTTATCAACAAGTCAATTTTTGATCAATTGCTTTTCGTAATTGTTTACTTGTTCCCCTCCTCTTACGTGATGCATTTAATATATTGTATGCGGTATTTTCATTTATTCTTAAATTGATATATAATTTCATTGTTTAGAGAAAGTTATGAAATAAAATAAAGAGTTGTTTGAAAAAATAATAATAATAAAATTGTGTAACTGTAAATATTTTTAATATGAAGAATATAAGAAGAAAAATAAATATGTTTTGATGTTTATTCTAGATTAATTTAATAAGATAAAAATAATATAAATTAATTGAAAATAATTTATATTATAGTTATGGAAATGATATTTTAAAATTAAATATTGTTTTAATAAAGTAATTGGAAAGGAGAGTTGTACTAAGTTTTATAGTCGATATGAACTATTGAATTTTATGCGGTGTAGGTCGATGATCTAGGATAGGAAAATAAGTATTTTGGGTATGCTCCTTGTTTAAAATTTTGCATTGAATTGTAGTTCTTTATGTAATGTAGAAAATTACATACCCTCGTAACTTCACATTGCATTTTAGTGAAACTGACATTTTTTATTAATTTATTTCTTGGTTCACCTATTACATTTTGGTGAACTCGAAATTCTCATAAATTTCATTTCAAAACAACCAAAAACTCTAAGAACTAAAAACTTCAAAACAAAAAAATATTCTCCATTGTTTTGAGTTGTGTATTATGAAGCCTCTATGCTAACCTTTCATTAGATTCATAACCCAATCTCTATATTCTAATAGAATTGTTCATAGGAGCGTTCAAAACTTAAATATATCTCACTCTAGACCACTAACTACTCCTATTCAAAAAAATTTGGACTTTTCAAAAATTCTCCTTTGATCCAAACAATACCTCTTTTCCTCAGTTATCTACTTCTCCTTCTACAACATATCACAACATTGAGGGAGGCTTTTACCATGAAGCCGCCCTCTATATGCCTTCTCACTTTCAGGTGAGAAAATTGGATAAACATTTAGAATGTTATCAATCTACATTTAATGCCAATGAAGAAGTGCATAACAATTATGGACCCATTCCCAATGCCATGAGGACATAGTTGTGTAACTATCTAGAAGACTTAGATTGCTTTCATGGCATAGCCCTTATCATGAACAGTGATGTCTCCACAATAGTGGCTACTTGTGAGAAAACTCAATATTTTTATTCAAATATAATAAATGATCAAATTTCTATGTCTATGCCAACTCTAAGTTCCCACATGGAAACTTCTACACATGTGGCAACTTCTATGTTCTAGCATCTAACCCCACCTTCTTGTATGGGCATATTCCTCAAATTCAACCCTTTCCATTCAAATTTTCTATCAATCACCTGATTACCTCACATGTCATCCCATTGCAAACCATGATTATGCAACCATTATTTTCACAACCACTTTCAATTGCCCTCACTACTATTATTGGTTTCTCATTACATACCAAAACCTCTATCACAAACCAACTCATACAAAATGTGGATAGATTACAACAATAACTTGCTTCTCACTATAATATCATTGCCTCTCACAGCCACCTACTACTAGCATAGCCCACTATCACTTGATATCCTCACTACACCCCTTCTTATGAGTTTTGAGGTACCCTATTTGAAAAATATGATGGCAAGGGAGATCCACAAACACACATTGCAACTTTCACTACCTTATGTAGTGACTTTCTATTTTAAGGTAAGATGTTGGAAAAACATCTTCTCCTTTCATTAAAAGGCATGACATTTGATTGGTTTTGCATTCTTCTTGACCATTCCATCTCATCATTCAACCATCTAACCAATGAATTCTTAGAGAAATTATAAGAAAACATTGGCCCACAAGTCACATTTACTGACTTGGTTCATTGTAAATAAGGTGCAAATATAAAATTTATAGACTTCATCTTTCACTATCATTCACAAATTCCATCTGCGCTCCCTTATTCAAACATGTAGATGGTTTTCATTAGAAACCTTCATCCTCTTATTTTCAAGATATAATATTACTTATGTGTACCCATCATTTACACACTTGTGCATAGCCCTATGAGATTACCAATAGATAATTTGTTAGTTTAAATTATCACCTTATGTATTGTTAGCTCCTTCTACATCATACAAGGCCTCTACATCATTTACCAAAATATAAAAGAATTTGATTTTTTTGATAATGCAACATCTATTGTTGTTAATAACGTAGGTACAACCTCAACTTCCTCTAAGATGATGGTCTTAACTATTTGATCATAGAAAAACCAACATTTTACACCACTTTTTTAATTAATATAATCTTAGTTTACAATAATTTATTTCCATTAACATGGAACATTTACACACCTTCTACCCCCTTGACACAATATGTACTAATCCATTCCCACACCATTCATCCATAAATTGTATTGATATTGTAACCAATCATACTCCATCCATCCACCTCACTCCCACCTCTCTAGTGTTATATACCCACTCTAATTCCTTTACAATCATTCACAAATATAGTGGGCATGGTGTACACTCCACCCCAAGCACCTCAAGTTGGACTAATTCTTGAACCCACCATCTCTTTTTCTTTTGTTGATGTTCCTATAGGTGTATATGGAATCCCTCTTTATATTCCTAATTTTGTAACCAAAAATTTGTTCACAATTCCCTAATTGAAGCTATTACTAGGACAAGTATAATGACTACGGAATTCTTATACATCAACCAACTTTATAGAGATATGTATGATACTTCTAAGATATTTTTATGCATGCATGATTGCCTCTCCATTTTATTCATAGATTCTATTACCCTTTCTATCTAGGTAGGACCAAGGACCCTAGATATCTCCTTCAACATCATTCCTACTTCAGATATTTAGGCCATACATGGCTCATTACAATGCAATATATTTCATATTATTCAAAAATATTTAAATTTTCCTTGTAATGGTGCAGTACATAATGTTTTTCATAGCGGACACTAGCCACTGCCATTTAGGATAAATTCTCCCTTTACTGTTTTTGGTCTACCCTTTTAGCCCTTTATAACCTCACATTGACATTTTATTTAGACTCTATCAAAAATACAAGGAAATTAAAATTCCTTATTTCATTCCCCCACCAACTCCATCTAGTCCTCATGTGGTCACTCAACCCTTGATGGTTACTCATGTTCCTTCACATGCCCCTAGGGCACTAAGAAAAAAGTACCCTATATTAGTTTACCATTTCCCTTATTCTTTTACACCTCATGTTGTCACTTTTCCTCCATTATTTTCTTTAATATTTCCAATACCCCTAGGAAAAGTAGTAGAAATAAAACCACATTAGGTGATCCTAATGGTATTCCTTCTAAAACTAGAGTGTGCAAGTCTAACACAACTAGTTGGCTTGACTATGGAAGAATTATCATTGTGTTGTTTCCCATACCATCCCTGATCCACCACCACCACCACATTCTATCCCTATGCCTTTTGTTCCACCTCCAACTCTCTCTTCTAAACCTACAACCTCTCATCTACCTAAGTAGTTCCTACTAATTCAATACTTTAATGAATTAAGGTGGTCTTGGCTCTACTCTAGACCCTCCTCTTCTTGTTGAGATTCCTAATTTCCATTGTTCACCACTCCATTAGATTTATTTAATGTGATTTTTAATCTAATGCTATCATTTCCTCTCTTATCCCTTTCTCGTGCACCTACCATTATGTATTTCCTAAGATTTACCCCTTCACCTTAGACATTGGAATACCCTGCCCATCCCCTAAATGAAAACTTTAGTATCACCCCACTCCATATTTTTGAAATCCTAAGCCTAACCCAATTTCACCACATCTAATCCATTATGCATTAGTTCCCCTAGTATAAAGGACCTTCCTTCAGCCTATATATTTTACACTTCTATTCACAATCTTATTGTTAGCAATGAGCCACAAACCACTAGTTTCATATTCAAACATTGATTTGTCCACTCCATATGAGTGCATTTTTTAATTAGTAATAGACATATTGCAAATAATTTCCCCTCCAAATATCCCATGGTGGACACTACCCCTAGGGTCAATACACGATCATGGGGGTCCAAGCTAGGCCCTTAAGTAGCAATGAAAATTCTGAAAAATAGAGTTAGGCAACTTGACATAAAAATTTGAATAGGATATTAACATGCTTTGAAAAATATGTAAGAATAAAATTTGTAATGAATTGAATTTATTTTCTAAGATACTATTCCTCTTTTTGAAAAATGTAAATCTATTTGGTTAAATTTTGAAATTTCAATATAGTAGTACTAAATTTTCAGGAAAAAATAGAAAGCATGTGTATGTCTAACCAACCTAAGTACAAGCAAAAAATAATATATTGTTTTGAAACTTTCAATATAAGTAGAGGACACATTCCGGGATGTGCCACATTTAAAAAAAAAAAAAAAAATTGTAAGTAAATATTTAGTAATGAATTTTTATTAGAAATTTTTTTAAATATTAAAATTCGTTTGTCTGACCACCATAACTTGGTCAAAAATTTATGAAAATAATTTTTTCTTTTTTTTATCCTATAGTATGGGAATCATAAAATGTGCCACATCTTTTAGATTCAAAAAATTTGAAATTGTTTAAGAATTATAGATTTTTTTCAATTAGCCTATCAATCAGGACTTTAGTTAGAATGCATGTAAAAAATCAATAATAATTATCTATTTAATTTGAAATAATTCATATCTTATATTGGTGGAAAGCTAATAATTTTATCAATAAATCCTTTTCATTTCATCAAATTTGGATTAAAACAATGTCGTCAGCCACTTTTGGGTCATATTGCCATGTTTTGGACCCCCATGATCCTGCAGTCACCCCCTACTCCTTTTTCATAGCATACTATTGTTAATTATTCTGTTTAATGATAATTTTATGTTGTCCCCACTATTTTCTGGCCCTACTTCCACCCTTGATCTAGAATGGGAGTGAGATGACTTACTTGACTAAGAACTCTAGAGTATCATCCCTGTCTCATGTGTTTATTTTTTTAGTTAGTATTTCTTGATTTATTTAATTTTAATTTATGAACATGTATTATTGAGCTTTTTTAGTTCCCCATGGAAGACCCTTGTTATACATGAATATAAGAAGAATAAAATTTTCTTACCTTTTATACATTTATCTTCTTCTATAATTTTTTTTACCTTGCTAAACATTAACATTTTTGAGATGATGCAAATTGTTGACATATAGGCCTCTTCCATGTTGACCTAGAAAAAATACTATTTGATCTCTACGTGTTATTCTTCCTTTTTACTTGTATTTTTATAATCTTTGGGGATGATGAAAATTCATTCCCTATCCCATAACTATTCATATGTACACATATTGACCCTAAGCTTATAGATACCTTTGTGTGACTTCACTTGATGTTTCTTGTTTCTATGTGACTTCCTCATTCTTTAGATGTCATTCCATGAGAATAATTTCAAGTATTTCATGTTTGTGACATCCTCTTTTATACATCTCCTAGCAAGCATTTATTTCTCTCTTTGGTGACTTTAAGAATATATCTATATGCATTCTAAATATTCTTCACCTTCTTTCCCTCTTCCACCTTAAAATTCATTGCATACACATTTTCTATGAAATTATTTTAAAAAGGAGTCCATTTTCACCCATATATGCATCCACACATATGCACACACCCACATGTTAGCATGCTCCCTACAATGTCAGTAGCATCTAAGCCACCTATAAATGGATTTTTCTAGTATGTGTTCTTCATATGACCTACCTTTTGTCTTGTTAAGGTCACCTACATTGTAGTTTTCTAGTGTGTTGGATATGTGGAGGTATTGTACGGTTCCTATAGATATAGCATGCTAGACCTTGATAATACCTTACATTTTCATAACAAAATAGCATGTTGACAATATGCCTTTATCTCCATCTTTCCATTTCCTTTTTTTTTTCCTTGTATGTTTGTTAGTTTTTTCCTTTATTTTATACATGTTTAGTATACATTACCCTATATGATTTTCTAATAGTATAGCTTGTTAGGCTATATCAATCTAGCTCTTTTCTCTTGTAGATTTTATATGTTTGTTAGTTTTTTCCTTTATTTTATACATGTGTAGTATACATTACACTATATGATTTTCTAATAGTATAGCTTGTTAGGCTATATCAATCTAGCTCTTTTCTCTTGTAGATTTTATATGTTATTCTAACATTATTTTTCATGCAAGTTTTTTATTGGCATATTATTTTATAGTTTTCAACCTAAGGGTGTAATTAATATAATTGAAGAATATTTTGCATCATCTATATCATCCTTTGGGTATAATATGATTATATTAATTTTATTATTTAATTTATGTACTTTTATGTAGCATATCACCTAACATCATCTACCTACTAAAGTCGGGGGAAAATGTAATGTAAAAAATTGTATACCCTTTTAATTTTCTATCATATTTTGGGCCCACTTTAGTGTTTATATGATAATATTCTTTTAGGCTCATGTGTCCCTTTTATTATCCTTTTTTCCCACCATGCTAAGTCTATGCCCTCTGATGGTCTCTTTTGTGTAAAATTATATATTAACCATACTAATCTTACTATTTCTTAGTGATTATCCCTTTCAAGAGTTGTAAATGTTTAGACACTAGCATGACACATAGATGTTTGTGTGACATGCTAATATCCCATAATATATTATTGTATAATGACCATGTCTAAGCATTTCATCACCCTACTTCTTATCCAAGCTACTCTAAATCAAAATTTGAATGACTCTTTAGACCTTGGAGACTCTCATTTGTATCTCCCAAGATCATTTTTGAATTAAATCTCTCTCAATATCTCACACATCATTTGATCCATCAATATCTCAAGATTTTTTTGATAAAATTATAAATATTTGAGCATTAGAACTCTTCATGTGAACTTCAACAACATTTATCAGTATTCCACTAAAATTCTTGGCAACACTCTAGAATTAGATTGTTATCCCTTGCATTTTGCATACTTGTTGAGGAGAACATGTTCTTTTTGTTTTTAGTTTCATCTCTTCATTTAAAATTTGAGGTGATGTTTATCTTTCCTTCTCCTTTGATTATTTCTATTGTTGTAAAATCCTTTATTTCATGCTTGGCACTATTGGTTTGTCACTTCATTTTTGTTCACACATATATACACACTAGTTTATCACTCCTTGTACACTTGGGAGTGGCATCCATAGTTTTTGTCACTATTTTATCTCCTCGACAGAAATAGGATAATAGAATGTATATTTTTTTATATTCTCTTATTTATCTATGGAGATCAAAAGAAAACAATAGAGGCTTGACCATGTTGAAAATCCAAAATACTGAGAGGGGGGGTGAATCAGTATTCCATAAAACCATAGTAAAACTCATTTAAACATTATCACAATTATAACTGAATCAACAAGAGAGAACATAGAAAAAATTCAATGCAACCATAAATAAGAACACCAGGATTTTTACGTGGAAAACCAAAAAAGGGAAAAACCATGGTGAGGGTTGAATCATAATATATTATATCCAAATGAAAAATATTACAGGGCTCACTGCCAAGACTCATTGTCCTTAAAAGGCTCACTGCCAAGATACAATGATAGTGGCTCATTACCAAAAGATTGAACTGATAGAATACACCTTTAATGTGTAGGGTTCAATTCCACTAAAGCTTAGAATATGAATTACTGCCTCACAAAGTAATCACTCAATAAAACTACATTGATCATAGTTGATAAATCATTTAAGCTCAGATCTATACACACTCCTCAATCCTCTTCATATTTCACATTCACTGCTCATGTGTATCTTCTTCCACTACTATCTGCATACTGAAAATACCTTTTATATATACAAGTATATCTTAATCATCAATTAAGTCGGCCTAATTAGATGAACACAAAAATAATCAAAACCTTATTTGTTGGCACCATATATGATTTAAGCATTATACCAAATCGGCTAACATCCATAAAGCATAACTAGTCTTCATACTATATTGCATATGCTGAGTCATCCAAGACTAAAAACACAATTCTCCAAACCAACAAATAATTCTTAAAGCAAACACCTTCCAGATCTAAAAGTACATTAATTTCCCATCATACCACCAACAAAGAGACCATCAATCAAAATTGAAACATAAGAATATTCACCTTATTAGAATGTGGAGTCTCCCATGTCAATATGCCACACACAAAACAATAGTAAAATATAGAGTTAAAATTTGTCAGAGATAACTTATTGCTCACAACAAAAGACATCTCAAGACCCAAGATATAGCTATATGAATGAGCCAAGAAAACATGGTTAGGAGATTAGAGTCATATCAGATCTTGCGGTAAATTTTTGACTCAAATACCAACACATCTATCCATCAAAAAAGGATATTACCAGTAGAGAACAAGTTTTGGTAAACCAAGTAGTCTTCCCATATAGTTATCACCATGTTGACATCAATGAAAACATAGGAACTGTTGGTGTGAATAATTCTCTTGTACCTAGATAATTCTTTCACTAGGTAATAAGGGGACATATTCACATGGTTAAGTTTACTTAGGATAAAATATTATTTCTAGAAGTCTTAGTTGGCTCTTCTAGAACTTATCTTATCTAGCTAGGATGCTTCATTTCCTAGGTGATTAGGTTGTTGGTTGTCTCATGTCATAGGATTATGACATTTTTCAACATCATGTTCATTACTACATTTCAACCTTGCCTTTATAAGCAAGGCATCTCATGTACATAGCAATTTAATATCAATTCAACCATTAATGAATCTTGCATTGTGTAGCAGGATTTCTTGCCATTCTCTCTCTTGTGGAAGTGGTTTTGGTTGCAACTGTTCTTGGGGGTGTTGGGGAGTCACCCTTTACTCCCACAGGAACAACCAACACAAACCATCCATACTTCATTCTCATGTTGTAAAGCTTCCAAAAATCTCCCCCTTTGGCATTGATGGTAACATGTATAACAAAAACATTTTCCAACAACTGAAACTAAATACTCTGAATACTCCCCCTATCAAAACTTTTCTTCACAAAAAAATATTTTTCCTCTGACTCTCTATCTCTTCATCTCTCTCCCTTTGACATCAATGACAAAGGAAGGGGCACTGGTATATATGTATATATCGTAATGTAGCCAAAAAGATATAAACACAAAATTGAATTAACCTAAAGAAGAACCTCTCAGACTCTCCAAGATAGCCTTCCACAATTCTTTACCTTCTTCCCATGAACCTTTTGCACTTAAAAGAGTCTTGTAAAATAGCTCAAGTTTAGTTAAAGAATCCACACCATCTACTAAATTAGTGGGACTAATGTTGATCTTTGGTAACTCACCAATATAGCCAAGAGCACTAGAAATAGAAGTATGTCTGAGTTTAATCATGTCTTTGAGTGCCACAAACTTCTTGATAGCATTTGTCCTCTGATCTTGTAGAGAAAAGAATTTGTCCTGAAGCTAAACAATTTAGGATCACCTCTAATTATCTTTATCTTCTACCATCCTGTATGTATCTGCCTGAGTGCTCAAACAAGACTCACTCATCCTTATCTCATTTCTTATATCCAGTGTATAGCTAGACCAATCTAGGAAAAAAGACAGTAGTTTTTGTGACTCTTCTTCACAACCTTGTACACTCTCTAATTCCTTCATCACTCAACTATGTGCATTCACACATTTCTCTTTGATATCTTTCAAATTTCCTTCATTAAACTTGATACCAACATGTACTTCAAGTCTAGAGATGTAAACCTTTAAAGAATCAATCATGCCACAGAGATTCTCCACAATAGAAATAGATGAATCAAAATTAGCACCTAGAATTTAACCTTTTACAATTCTTCTAGAACTCTCTGAATATTTATTATTTCATGCTCATGTTCAAGCTCACTTCCTTCTGCAACTTCTTACTTAACAACAATCTTCCTTTTCTTCCATGTTCTGGTCACACTACTGTAGGTTCCTTCTACACTGAGATTCTTAAGGCTTTCCAAAATAATTTTAGCATAATTATCAACTTCAACCTCTAACACTTCATAGTTTGATTCAAATATCCAAACTAACCTTGATTCGACTGCTTCAATGTGACAAAAATCTATAGACATAAGAAAATGTATGCTTATAGTGTACCTTTCAACAACACTTACTTGAATCCTAAACATTTGGTTCATCCTCATCTAAAATGTTCCAAATAATGCAGCAATGGTAGACTCTTGTGCATCTAAACTACCAATATTTATCATGAAGTTCCTAATTTGATAGGAAATAGGCTCTAAATTATACCATTTGATCCTTCCTATTATAGGAAACTCTTTCAAAAAGTAAAAGAGTAAACAGAAAACCAAATTTCCATACTGAAATGTATTCTTCTTGATTTCCCTTAAATTCTTCAAAAGATGTATATGAATTAATTCACACAAGTCATATTCCATACCTCTTTTAACCATATCAATAGCAGTATGTAAAGAAGAAATAGAAATTGTAAGGTCATTGTTAGAGATACAAACTTTGTGACCGATGACCATAGTAGCATACGGTATTATTGGATCAATAATCGATATTAGATCAATCTCTTTCCCTTCAAAATTTGCACTAATAACCTCAAATATCTCTTTCTCATCCATAGATTTCCATTGGGAACTGGTCCAAAGGAACAAAAAATAGTTACATCTCTAATAGCTTCTCTGGTAATCAAATATGCTTCATCAATCCATAAAGATTCATCATGAATTTTGCTCAACACTATTCAAATGTACTTCTCAAATTCAAACAAGGGAGGTTTCCTCCAAACATCTAACTTTTTCTCAACTAACACTTTGTAGGCATCATGGATTTCTTTCAATTCACTTTCCCAAAGCATGCTCAATTGAACTAACAACATTTCTTCTATCTTACTAAAAAAATGTTTATATATCTTATGTGGGAAACACTCTTGGAGGGATGTGAGAGAATGCACCAATAGACTCTTCCAACAGAACCTTCAAATACCTTCTCAAATTGAATTTCCCTTTATCTGCACTATTCACAACCTTTGAATTATCCATAATAGTAAAAATGAAAGATTATGCAAATAGAAATACCTCTGAAAATTCCAACAAGAAATGTGTAGATACCCTGCTTCGGGAGCTCACTTCGAATCTACTTGACTTCTTCAAACCTTGAAACTCTAAGTTTCCTTCTAAACTTCCTTTGCACACTTCTCCAAAGATACATAAGCCCTTAAAATTATCTAAATTTATTCCTTTCATTTGGAATGATTTTGCAATAAATGCTTCAACTTACAGGTAGATTGCCTCAAAGATTGTGTATGCCTTCATCATTTCAAAATCTATAGAATTTATCCTTCACACATGCGACTGAAAAATTTCTTAATTTCCTTACCACATTAAATATACTTTTTTCATGATATGACACGAGTACTGATGAAGGAGTTCATTATATTTTATGATGATTTCTCCCCCTTAGCCATTGCTTTTTCTTAGAAATTGAAGAGAGTATCTACACCAGAGGTCAGTATAGATAAAACTAATGATTTTGATTCCTTTCTCCAAATCCTTTTCATTTCTTTTCTTGCTTCTTTTGGATCAATGATTTGATCATTCTTCTTTGTTGAAAAGATATTTTTCTTTCTTCTATTGATACTACCATGATGTTCTAGATTACTACACTTACAGAAAATAATATTCTTCTTTGTATTTTCATTTTTATCCAATGGAACAACTTTATATCCATTCTTCTTGCTCATAGAACACTTGTCAGATAAAGAATCATTCATTTTACTTTTGCATTTTTTTTCTTTATGAACAAACTTCTTGCAGGAATATCAAACACCATTGAAAGATAAGTACCTTTTAGCATCATAACATTTGGCGGGAGCTTTTATGGTATTTCTTCTTAGATACTTGATTTCTCTATCTTTGTACCGAGTCTTCTTACCAGTAGATTGTTTCACGAAATCTGACCTTTATCAAACCCTAAACCACTCATATCCATCACCGATCTCTAGGAAGTAATCAATTCATCAAGAATCACCAAGCTTATCATAATTTTTTCTTCAAAACTTCTTGACTTTTCCAAATTAGATCTCAATATTTTCTTCTAGCTTTAAGCATTCATCCATCTTCCTTTGAATTTCAATTTCCTGGCATTCTTCAATTCTTTTCTTCTCATCCAATTGTTATAGTGGGCTAGAGATAATTTCTTCTCATTCAACCAATAGATAGCATGCTTCAACACTTTTACTTTGCAGCTTTTCAATATACTCATTCGTTTTTCTCAACTTGTCCTTCAGATCTTCCACTTCTTCCAAACATTCAGTAGAGACCACTTCCAAGGGAAAAAAATATTATAATCAAACTTTGGGACCTCTCTCAAGTTGTTAGGCTTCCTTCGAGGGACCAAGCTCTGATACCAATTGTTGAACATCTAGAATACTGAGAGGGGGGTGAACTAATATTCCATAAAACCATAATAAAATCCATTTAAACATTATCACAATTCTAACTGAATCAACATGAGAGAACATAGAAACAAGTCAATGCAACCATACACTAGAACACTAGGATTTTTACGTGGAAAACCCAAAAAAGGGAAAAACCACAGTGAGGGTTAACTCACAATATATTATATCTGAATACAAAATATTATGGGGCTCATTTCCAAGACTCACTATCCTTAAAAGAATCACATCTTGAGTACAAAATATGGCTTACTGCCAAGATACAATGATAGTGGCTCACTACCAAAAGATTGAACTAATATAATACACCTTCAATATGCAGGGTTCAGTTCCACTGAAGCTCAGAATATGAAGTACTGCCTCACACAATAATTGTTCAACAAAATTACACTAATCACATCTGATAAAGAATTTGGGATCAAATCTTCACACACTCCTCAATCCTCTTCACATTTCACATTCACTGCTAATGTGTATCTTCTTCCACTACTCACCCGCATACTCAAAAAACCTTATTTATATACAAGCATATCTTGATCATCAATTAGATCAGCTAATTAGATGAACACAAAAATAATCAAAACCTTCTTTTTCGACACCATATATATGATTTAAGCATTATACCAAGTTCACTAAAATCCATAAAGCATAACTAGTCTTTATAATATATTGCATACGCTGAGTCGGCCAAGACTAAAAACATAATTCTCCAAACCAACAAATAATTCTCAAAGCAAACACCTTCTAGATATAAGAGCACATTAATTTCACATCATACCACCAACAAATAGATCATCAATCAAAACCACAACATAAGAATATTCACCTTGGTAGAATGCGGAGTCTCCTGCATAGTATGCCACACACAGAACAACAGTGAAATATAGAGTTAAACTTTGTCATAGATAACTTACTGCTCACAACAAAATATGCCTCAAGATCCAAAATATAGCTATCTAAATGATCCAATAAAACATAGTTAGGAGATTAGAGTCATATTAGATCTTTTGGTAAATTTTAGACTCAAATACCAACACATCAATCCATCACAAAAGGGTATTACTATTAGAGAACAACTTTCGATAAACCAAGTAGTCTTCCCATATAGTTATCACCATGTTGACATAATGAAAACATAGGAACAACCAACACAAATCATCCATATGTCATGCTCATGTTTCAAGGCTTCCAACAATCTCCCCCTTTGGCATTGATGGTAACATGCATGACAAAAACATTTTCCAACAACTGAAACTGAATACTCTGAATACTCGCCCTATCAAAACTATTCTTCACAAAAAATGTTTGTCCTCTGAATCTCTGTCTCTTCATATCTCCATCTCTCCATCCCTCTCCCTTTGACATCAATGACAAAGGAAGGGGCACCAGTATATATGTATATATCAAAATGTAGCAAAAAATGTCTTCTCCTTTCATTAAAATAAATGATATTCAATTAGTTTTGCATTCTTCTTTACCATTCCATCTCATCATTCAACCATCTAACCAATGAATTCTTATATAAATTATAAGAAAAAATTATCCCACAAGTCACATTTACTAACTTGGTTCATTGTAAATAAGGTGCAAATATAAAATTTATAGACTTCATCTTTCACTATCATTCACAAATTCCATATGCACTCCCTTATTCAAACATGTAGATGGTTTTCATTAGAAACCTTCATCCTCTTATTTGAGATACAATATTACTTATGTGTAATCATCATTTACACACTTGTGCATAGCCTTATGAGATTACCAATTGATAATTAGTTAGTTTAAATTATTCCCTTATGTATTGTTAGCTCCTTCTATATCATACAAGGCCTCTACATCATTTACAAAAATATTAAAGAACTCAATTTTTTTCAATAATGCAACATCCATTGTTGTTAATAATGTAGGTACAACCTCACCTTTCTCTAAGATGATGGCCTTAACTATTTGATCATAGAAAAACCAACATTTTACACCACTTTTTTAATCAATATAATCTTAGTTTACAATAATTTATTTCCAATAACATGGAACATTTAGACACCTTCTACACCCTTGACACAATATATACTAATCCATTCCCACACCATTCATCCATAAATTGTATTGACAATGTAACCAATCATACTCCATCCATCCACCCCACTCCCACCTCTCTAGTGTTATATATCCTCTTTCTAATTCCTTTATAATCATTCCCTAGTATAATGGGCATGGTGTACGCACCTCAAGTTGGACTAATTCTTGAACCCACCATCTCTTTTTCTTGTTTTGATGTTCCTATTGGTGTATAAGGAATCCCTCTTTATATTCCTAATTTTGTAACCAAAAATTTGTTCAGAATTCCCTAATTGAAGTTATTGCTATGGCAAGTATAATGACTAAGGAATTCTTATACGTCAACAAACTATATAGAGATATATGTATGATACTTCTAACATATTTTTATGCATGCATGATTACCTCTCCATTGTATCCATAGATTCTATTAGCATTTCTATCTAGGCAAGACCAAGGACCCTAGATATCTCCTTCAACATCATTCCTACTTCAGATATTTAGGCCATCCATGGATCATTACTATGCAATCTATTTCATATTATTCAAAAATATTTAAATTTTCCTAGTAATGGTGTAGTACATAATGTTTTTCATAGTGGACACTAGCCACTTGCCATTTAGGATAAATTATCCCTTGACTATTTTTGGTTTACCCTTTTTATCCCTTTATAACCTCACATTTACATTTTATTTAGACTCTATAAAAAATACAAGCAAGTTAAAATTCCTTATTCCATTCCCCCACCAACTCCATCTAGTCCTCATGTGGTCACTCAACCCTTGATGGTTATTCATGTTCCTTCACATGCCCCTAGGGCACCAAGAGAAAAGTACCCCATATTAGTTTGTCATTTCCCTTATTCTCTTACACCTCATGTTGTCACTTTGCCTCCATTAGTTTCTTTTATATTTTCAATACCCCTAGTTCCAAGTGGTAGAAATAAAGCCACATTAGGTGATCCTAATCCAGTATTCATTTTAAATTTAGAGTTTGCACCTAACATAACTAGTTGGCTTAACTATGGAAGCATTATCATTGTATTGTTGCCCATACCATCCTTGATCCACAACCGCCACATTATATCCCTATTAATTTTATTCCACCTCCAACTCTCTCTTCTAAACCTACAACCTCTCATCTACCTAAGTAACCTACTAATTCAAGACTTTAATGAATTAAGGTGGTCTTGGATCTACTCTCAATCCTCCTCTTCTTGTTGAGATTCCTCATTTCCCATTGTTCACCACTCCATTAGACTTATTTAATGTTATTTTTAATCTAATGCTACCATTTCCTCTCTTATCCCTTTCACGTGCACCTACCATTAGGTATTTCCTAAGATGTACCCCTTCACCTTAGACATTGGAATACCCCACCCAACCCCTAAATGAAAACTTTAACATCACCCCACTCCATATTTTTTGAAAGCCTAAGCCTAACCCTATTTCACCACATCTAAGCCATTATTCATTAGTTCCCCTAGTATAAAGGACCTTCCTTCACCCTATATATTTTACACTTCTACTCACAATATTATTATTAGCAATGCACCACAAACCACTAGTTTCATATTCAAACATTGATTCACCCACTCCTCCTTCATATGAGTGCATGTTTGAATTAGTAATAGACATATTAGAAATACTTTATTTTATGTTTTCCCCACTACTTCCTGGCCCTACTTCCACCCTTGATCTATAATGGGAGTAAGTTGACTTACTTGACTAAGAACTATAAGAGTATCATCCTTGTCTCGTGTTTATTTTTTTAGTTAGTATTTCTTGATTTATTTATTTTTAATTTATGAACATGTATTATTGATTTTTTTAGTTCCCCATGGAAGACCCTTTCTACCTTTGTGGTACGTGAATATAAGAAGAATAAAATTTTCTTACCTTCTATACATGTATCTTTCTTATATATATATTTTTGTTACCTTGTTAAATATTAACATTTTTGAGATGATGCAAAGTGTTGAGACATATAGGTCTCTTCCATGTTGACCCAAAAAAAATATTATTTGATCTCTATGTGTTATTCTTCCTTTCTACTTTTAGTTTTATAATCTTTGGGGATGGTGAAAATTCATTCCCTATCAGACACCCAAGATAATTTGAAAAGTGACCTTAACACTTCTCAAGAGTTAGAGGAAACTGAGACTGTTAACCTCAGCCTCGAACAACCATGATGAATCTTCAATAGGCCTTCCTCTGCATTTCACCAAGTACTCTACATATTGTCTATTTCTCATGCTTCTACCCATACAGCTATCCAAGATTTCTTCTATCTCTTCCTTCTCTGAAGTAGATGTTGGAATTTTCAATTGTTCATTTATCAACCCCTCCTCTATATTACCTTCATGATATTTTGTCAAATTAGCAATGTTGAACATAGGAAAAAAACTTATTCCACTAGGCAACTCTACCTCATAAGCATTTTATGAATCATGCTTCTTCAGGATCTTGCTTGGTCCAAACTTCTTCATCTTTAACTTGTATGTACCAAATGGAAACTTTTCCTTTCACAAATGAACCATGACTTCATCTCCTACCTAGAACTCCTTATACCTCCTTTTCTGATCAACCTAAGCCTTAAATTGTGATTTCATCTCGTTGATGTGTTTCTTCACTTCTACGTGCAAATTCTTTAGGTGCTCAACAAAATCTTCAACCTCAACACTACTCTTCTCCCCCTTATCCATCTTTCTTAGTTCTGAAGCAGTTCTTGGACTACTCCCATATACAATCTAGAGGGGTTATTTACCATTGTTCCTATTGAAAGAATTGTTGTAAGAAAATTTTTCCTGTTGTATAATAAAATCCCATCCCTTGGGCTTATCTCCAACTAAGCATCTTATTAGGTTTCCCAAACTCCTATTCACCATCTCTATTTTTTCGTCATTTTATGGATGGTCTGCATAACTAAACTTCAATTTTTTCTTCAGCTTCTTCCATAATGTCCTCCAGAAATAACCAACAAATTTGGTATCTCTATCTGAGACTATACTCTTTGGTAGACCATGTAGTCTCACAACCTCTCTAAAAAACAACTCTACAACATGAACAACATCACTAGTCTTATGACATGGAATGAAATGTGCCATCTTTGAAAATATATCCACCACCACAAATATGGAATCATGCCCTCTTTGTGTCCCTGGAAAGCCAAGAACAAAATCCATGCTAATATCCTCCCATGGACTCTTAGGACAAATAATGGCTGATACAATCTAGTATTCTGACTTGTTCCTTTCACCATCTGACATACTCTACAACTTTGTACAAACTTCTTTACATCTTGTTGTAACTATTTCTAATAATAATTCTCACTGACAAGAACAATGGTCTTATCTCGACCAAAATGTCTAGCCAATCCTCCACTATGCTTCTCCTTGATTAGATTCTCTCTCACAAAACTCCTTGGAATGCACAATTGGCTTCCTCTAAACAACATCCCATCTTGGATTAATAAATCCAACCATCTTGTCCTATCCAATGTAACAAGTTCCAAACAAGCCTTCCAAGCTTCTATAAAGTTTGGATCTTCTAGATACAAACTCTTGAGTTCATTGAACCCAACAATTTCTATATTCATCTCTATCAACAATTTTTTCCTTCTACTTAAACAATCTACAACTTTGTTTGACCTTCCACTCTTGTGCTTCAAAACAAAAGTATAAATATACAAAAACTCAACCCATTTTAAGTGCCTTTGATTCAACTTTCCTTGATTATTGAGATACTGCAAAGCCTAGTGATCAATATATAAAAAAAAAATTGGAACAAATAGTGTCTCCACTTCTTCAAAGCCTGAACTATAGCATAAAACTCTTGATCATAGAAAAAATATTTCTTCTTAGCATCATTTAACTTCTCACTAAAATAGGCAACAGGCTTACCTTCTTGGCTCAAAATAGCTCATATGGCAGTGCCACTAGCATCACAATCTACTTGAAAGACCTTATTGAAATATGGAACTTCCAAAACAAGTTGCTCTATAACTTTCTTATTCAACATATCAAAACTTTTGGTTGCTCCTGTAGTCCACATAAACTCTTTTCTATCCCCTCTCATTGCCTAAGTTAGAGGTGCACAAATACTACTTAAAATATTAATAAACTTTCTATAAAATGTTGCTAGACCATTAAATGATCTTACCTCTATAACACTCCTTGGGGTAACCCATTCTATGATAGCTCTCACCTTCTTTGGATCCATTTTAAGACCCTCTATTGAGACAAATCCCAGATACACCAGCTCCATTTTTACAAAACTACATGTCATCAAATTAATCAACAACTTCTCCTCCCTTAGCTTCTCAAAAAACATTCAGATATGCATCAGGTTCTCCTCCAATGTCTTACTAAAAATCAGAATATCATCCAAATAAACAATAACTAATCTTCCTAAAAATTCTTTTAATACCTCATTCATAAGTTGCATAAATGTGCTCGGTGCATTGGTTATCCCAAAAGGCATGACTAACCACTCGTACAAGACTTCCTTGGTTGTAAATGTTTCCTTCCATTCATCTCCTTCTCTAATACAGATTTAGTGATATTCGCTCTTCAAATCTATCTTCGTGAAGTACTCAGCTCCACTCAAACAATCCATAATGTCATCCATCCTTGGCAAGGGGAATCTGTACTTGATGGTGATCTTGTTGGTGGCTCTAGAATCTATACACATCTGTCATTCCCCATCCTTCTTTGGTATTAGTACTGCAGGAACTACACATGGACTCAAACTCTCTCAAATCAATACCTTTCGCAACAACTCTTTCACTTGTTTATTCAACTCTTTGCTCTCTACTAGATTCATATGATGAGCTGCCTTATTTGGAAAACTAGCTCCAAGAATCAGGTCCATATGATGACCAGTCTTTCTTATTGGAGGAAAACCTTTAGGCATGTTATCAAAAATAATAGCTTGAAACTCATTCAACAAATTTGCAACCTCTACAAGTACCTTAGTGGTATCTTCTTTATCAACTCTAGGGATCAATACAAAAAACATATGCTCATGTGTCATACCTTCTAGGAAATTTCTTCCATCAACCAAACAAATTCTTGCATTACTTCATACCTTTTATCTGTCTCTTTCAAGGGCTTCAACTTATGACAAACTCCATCCTTTTTCAAAGAATAGGTGTTGGCATGCCCATCATGTATTGCTCATCGATCAAATTGCCATGGTCTGCATAACAACATATGACAAACATCCATAGGCATAATATCACATAATACCTCATCATGGTAATTTCCAATCTTGAACTTTACCAGATATTGTTCATTTACCAAGGCTTTATGGTCCTTTTGCAACCAAGCAATCTGGTATGGGTTCGAATAGATGCCTTCTTCTCTCCAATCGCAACTTACTAACGATTTCATCTGAAACAAGGTTATCTATACAACCTCCATCAATAATAACATTGAAAACTTTACTTTCACGCTTACATCTGGTGTGAAGCAATTTCTTCCTTTGGTTGGCTCCTTCTCCTCATTTAGCAAGGCTCTTCTAGTAACAAGAACCTCTCCTCTTTCTGCATCCTTAGAATGTGAAGACTTGACATCTTCATCAACATGTGCAACTCATGCATTACCCTCAGATCTTCTATTTTTCCTTCCTTGATATTAAGGACACTCATAGGCTCTATTTCCTTCTTCTCCACACTGGAAACAAGTTCCATGGAAGCCTCCTCTTCTCGGTCCTCATCCAAATCTTCCCCTTCCTCTTTGGTCTCCATTATTTTGATCACAAGGATGATAGGTGTTATCTCCTTTCTTGTTCTGGTCGCTATTGGAGCCTTCACCCTTCTTTTGATCTTCATTTCGACCTCCATATGATCATCCACTGGTCTTTCCTCCATAACCTCCACCTTCTTGTTTATTCTCAAACCTCTTGTTCAATCATTCCTCAACCTTTAGAGAAAACTAATAAGCATCCTCAATGGTGGTCATTCTTACCAATGCTAATTCTTCATGTATGCTTGGCTTCAACCCATTAATATAATGAGCAACTTTCTCTTTATTCACCTTAGAATGTCCTGTCCAAATTAGGACCTTGTGAAATTCCTCTGTGTATTATTTCACCATCCTTGTCCCTTTCCTCAAGCTTTGCATCTTCTTGAGCAACTCCAATTTGTAATCAACTAGATTAAATTGTTTCTTCATTTTTTACACCATTTTGTCCCATCTAGAAATTTTATCTTTCCCTTTTCTTCCTCTTTCTAACTAAACCTCTTTCCACCATATTCTAGTGTGACCTTTCAATTTTTTCTTTACAAACCTCACTCTATGAGGATCTTCTATCTCCTCAAACTCAAAAATTTCCTCCATGTCATTGATCCAATCAATCAATTCTTTAAGATTTAGATTTTCACTAAAAGTTGAAACTCCATTTTAGGTTTCTTCCCAATGCTTGAGATCGCTCGCAATAATCTTCTTTCTCCAAGATCCATTGGATCTTATTCTTCCTCTTCCATTTGCTCTTTCGTTTCATCTTCATTGTCATCTCGGTCTCATTGCACATCTCTTCTTCGAACCTCTTATTGCAAGGTTTCTAATTTCCTTCTAAGGGCTCTAAATTCATCTTTAGGTGGATCTCTTCCTCCACCACCTCGGCCTCTACCTCTACCATACTAAGCAAGTCCTGGAGGCATCTTGAACTCAACCCACACTCACAGGTCCTACTACAACTACCTCATATTTTGTGCTCTATTACAGGCTTAGGAACGCTTGCTTTGATACCACTTGATGAGGGTCACACCACCCAAAAACCCATAGAAATCACAACAACATATACCAACATAGAAGATGTGAGACAAAAAAATGACTCACTTTCAATTATTTTTAGAAAATAAAATTACAAATTCAAAGCTTACATGCTACAGCCTCATGGGCTTGATTCATTAAACAAAATCAACTCTGAAAAGAAAATCTACTATTCAAAGCCACAATCTGCACTATCGGGGCCACCTTCAACAACCCACACTTAACCCTTTCTATTTTCCCCAATAACCACCCTAGAATGTTCTAGAAAGTTCAAATTTCTTTTATTGTTTCAGCACCCAAAGTCTCGCATTTGATTTCTAGCCTAGGAAGAAAATTTTAATGAAATTCACTTTTTATAGGACCAACTTCACGGAGCCATAACTTTTTATCTAGGTGTCTAATTTGCTATTATTGCATATCATTTGAAAGCTCTCGACGAGCTCTACAACATGCAAACCCGTTGTAGGTTAGTTCGGCCACTTTTTGAGTTGTTCTAGGACCTCTAAAGTTTTATATCTAAATTTGAAACTACATTGGAGAAATTTATCGAGACAAAAACTTCAATTTCTCCCAAACTGTCTAGGGTATTGAGGTGATTCTTTCGCGACCGAAAAAAATTTTCAGTTATGCTCCTTGGGGTAAATTTTCAGGTCCATACGATCCCATTTAGGTCAACTTACTAAAAATAGTAAGTGCCTAATTTTCACTATTTTGACAACCGACTGTCTTACACCCCTTAAGTGTCATCATGGGACTCAAAACAACTGAAGAAAATAAAGAAAACATTTTTTTTTGGGTGATGCAAGATTTCCCTACACCGTTGGATGCTCCTGCATCACAAACAACAATCATGTTCTTGATTTACTTCTAGCAAATGCAATGTATAATAACTTGCAACAATAGCTATAACTTGCAACAATGAATTAAATTATTTTCCACTAAATTTTAATTTTTGTACATAGTGCTCCATGCACCCAACACATAACCTACATTAATCACAGTCACAAAAACCATGTCCTACAACTTTTTCTTAGTACTTTACACACCCTACAACCTCCATTCTGAATATCAGAAAGTAAACAAAACCAAAATGTGATTGTTCAAATTCATGACACTTCATTTCCTATTCACATTAAGAAACTATTCAACTTCTGAGCAATTTTCAAACCGTTTTAAATAAAAATTCAAATTTGAATAGGCAAAAAAAATTCTTTAATAAATAACCATTTTTTCTTCAGGGGCATTACCCTCAAGCCCCCGGTTGGGGGTGTTGTCTCCAGCAACCTCCAGACCCCCACTATGGGCTCCACCCCTAAGCCCCCATTAGGGGGATAATACCCCCCAAACTCCGCAAGAGGGGCTCTGCCCCCCTTACATTCCCTTGGTGATAGATTTGGGGGGAAAATGCACTAGGTAAAGAGGTCAAAATATAAAAAACAAGTCTAATCAACCACATAACAACACCCTCATTGTATTATCATAATATATCCTTGAAGTCTCATTCTATAAGCTTTTCTTGTTGAGGATATAGCATTTTATTGTTTGCAACTATATTGTGTGGAAGGTGTTTTTGTCTATTGTTTGATCCTACATCTTGTGTTTATTCACAATTCTAACAATAGATATTCTCTACCATAAAGTGGGATGCCTAATTCTCATGTGGGGACAAAAACATCCTTGTCACCTCTCATGTCACTTTCTAGTGTGTTGACAACTCATCATCCCAAGTCACACTAGATGATAAAATAAGATGAGCAAGAAAGTATAACATAGGAATAAATAAATAGATTATTAATTAAAACAATGCTAGGAAATAATAAGGTTGAAACATATTAATTCCCAACAAAATTAACTATCATGAACATGCCCACAACACAGAATAAACCACACTAATATATTGCAACTAAATATGTGAACAATAAAGCTTTAATGTGACCTCTATGTTGGATTGTCCTCCAACCAAATGGGTGGCATCCTCTAACCTTTAAAACTAAAGGGATTCATGCATTTATCTTTGATAGATCTACAAGTCTTCATCCTTAGATCCACACACTCAAACATAAGTGCTCAAAAAAATCTAAAAGAAATTTTTTTGAGTGTATATTATCCCCTTGAATGGTTGTGTTCACCCCTTTTATATCTATCGCAATAATAATGGGTCAAAAATAATATAAATCTTTAGCTCAAAATTTGAACAATAATTATTTGTGGAAAAAATACCACTTTTTAGAAAGTTATGGCACCAAAATTGACCATTAATAATATTACAACACGTGTTGGGGTGTTGAGAAGAGAAAAAAAAATAAAGGAAATAATATAAAGGATTGGTGTAATAGCTAAATTTACATTTAAAGTTGTATCAGTATTTATTACTTCATTATTTTATTGATTCAATGAGTGCTTGAGGATTTATTATAATATTAAATTGAGATGGAAAAGATTATGTACTTTCAACTTTGGAGTTCAATTTTTTAATTGTATTTTTTTTTACATTTATTGTCTTTATTTCTTCAAATTATTCTCTTTCATGGCTTTGATGGATGCTCAGAGATCTAATTAAATTAGCAAAGATAGTCTTCAACTCCAAATTTTAATTTCTTATATTCATGAAATTATCTTATACATTCTCTTGTCCTCATAGTTTGACTTCACACTCCTCTAGTGTTTACCTTTTTCTCATTTCCTTCACATAATATTGAATTATATATCAATATAATATAATTTATCAAAATAATAAAAATAATGGTTGATAATATCAAATGAAAATGAAAATATGCAATTAGAATTTTTTATGTCAATGCACAACAAAAAACTAGTTACTTTTATCAAATAATGATTCAAATTCCTCAAAATAATGAAAATAATTATTGATAATATCAAATTTAAATTAAAAAACGATGTAGAAGCAACCAAGTGATTGGTAATCTTGTGTCAACCAAAAATATTGCCTTTCTTTGTTTTGTATTTTCAATAAGGGCTAATGTGTGGGGTCTTGGAATTTCAAAATTTTCTCTCCTTATGTTTCACTCATGCCTTGCCTTCTGTTACTAGTCTTTCATGGTGTCAAAATTTTTTGAGGGTTGGGGTTTTAGCCTTATTTTCATGTAAAACCCTAATGTTTGCTTTACAGCTGGGATGGGATCTATTCCGCTATTACTTTTTGAAGGTTTTTTAAAAACAACTTATGCCCCATCATTTCGTCTAGGCTAGGTCCTTTTGCTCTTAATGTTTTATTTCCTTCGTGGGATTTTATTTTACCTAAGTCTGGGTCAACCCCATGTTTCATCATTTAAAAACAACTTATGTCGTTATTTACTATCTGCCTAGTAATTCCCCCTTGTCCTATTAATAAATGTTTTATTTTGCAGAAGGATGAGATTCACACCACTGTTGATCAATTTCCTTTAGATATCAACGGTTGCCCATCATCGCGCGATCAGGAATTGCAGGAGATTTATCAATCACAATATCACGGGCAGGTGCCATGTGTCCTTTCTGGGGGATGAAGTTTGTGCGACCATTGATCAAATGCAGTGCAATCATATCCCTTGCCCGCTATTTCGCAATCAGAAGGTGCTCACTATTTAATTATTATGAAGTAGTGATATTTTTCCATGTGTACAAGGTGAGGCCCGAGGAATTTTTTGTGCACTAGTGATATATTTTAAATGTTACATTACTTCCATAGCAAAACATTTAAAATGCTATATTCGACAAGGTGGGGGGAATTCATTAAATGAGCGAAAGCAGAGAAATTAAGGCAACAAGTCAAGTCAAAGAAGATCTACATTGGAGATTAGAAGTTGAGTCCAGTTGCATCCTATTCGTTCCCCACCATCTCGTGATGACCCCACCACGTAGCTTTGGTTGATCACGATATCATGGGTGACTGCCACGTGTCTCATCCGATGAAATCGAAGGAATAAAAGGGGTTGGTTACTAAAGTGCTCTTAAGGTGCACGTGCTTTGAATCAACAGAGATGTTATGATCTCAGCGAAAAAGTTGCTCAATGGTTAATGATAAGGCTGATGGTTGTTTTGAAGGAACAAGATCACCAATGATTAAGATCTACAGTTGTCTGCCATCGCGTGATCCAAAGTTGCAGAATCTTTACTAATTGTGATATTGTGGGCAACCGCCATGTGGACTTCCTTGGTAGCATATGGTATAATGGGCCCCTTATTTGCCATATTGGTGATTGAGTCAGCTTATTTTGAAGATGGTCATTCAATGATTTGATTCAACTGAAGGATTGACGGCTAAAATTTAAAGTCTTCATCAAATATGGTTGGAGTCATTTATGCAGCGTGCGGGTGAGTTTTAATGGCAGGAAGGACGCTTACTGGCATGATTCAATCAATAAGTCAGATGTTGCAGTTGTAGTGGTTTCTAGTTATGCTTTAATGGTAGTCCTAGTGTGGGTTTTTGGTGGTCTTTATTGCTGCATCAACTTTTCCAGGTGTGCCAATTGGCTAGTGACATGTGTACTCTCTGGCCTGATGCTTGTTTCCTCCTTCATTCTCTATAAGAAGGATTTCAAGGCCATAGGTACAAGGGAAGCAAGTTAGACAAATTTTGTCGAGTCTAGGTGAAGTTGCAAGGAAACTTGTAAAATCTGATGGTTTCAGGAAGGATGCAATTTAGGTTTTGAGTCATTCTATTGTAGGTTTTGAGTTCATAGGGATTTAATGTTGTATAACAGTACTAGCATTTGAGTTGAAAAGATAAATTCAAGCTCATGTCTCTCCATTGTACTTGCATATCTAAACCTTGAATAAAATAACCAAGAGTTTTTTTATCCATCTCACTGTTGTGATGTGTATGATTCTATTCTAGCTTTAATTCAAGGAGTTAATTAAAATAATTGAATGGGATTATAGACAGATATGTACTATATAAGGATTTGATAAGTAGTATTGAGTTAGAATACATATTGATGAGATTGTAATGCAATGTCATCAAGGATTTCATATGTTATGTGTTAAAGCTATCATATACCCTTAGATGCTTATAAATTTGACTCCTGCCCAATGGATATATGGCACTGGTCTAAGTTGTAATTACCCATATGATTTAGTATTTTTCTGTCTTTTCCTAGAGCTTGCTAAAAATTTCAAATCGATGACTATCTTATACTATCTTGTGTTGTAGTTATCTCATGCTCCAGATAGTTGATCTTATCAATGAATAGTCGATTCTTTCGATATTATCCTATTGTGTTGAGCTATTAAGTGAGATTATCTGCTATTGTTAATGTTGTTTATGATAATGGTGCAAAGGTTGTAAACACATTAAGGGATCACCCTCCCGAGTCTTGTAGATCCTGAAGTGTAGGAGGCTTCTTAAAGTCCTCATCAGTTGGTCTAGGTCCTTCGAGCTGCCATGATTGGAATCGGAAACTCCATAGGTAGATTAGAAGATAAACCTAGTTACAGTGTTAAAAAAAACCAACAAGATGGCGGCTCTACTGGGGAGCTAGCTTTAATATTTCTTGTCAATGTGTCCATTGTCCATTTTGCATAGAGTTGTCATAGTATTTCTGTGATTTGAAGTTTGAGCCTAAAATTTTGTGTTAAGTCTGTCCACTTCTTCTATAAATCACTTTTGTGTGTTGACAGTATGAGGTTCCAAAGGTTTTCATTCTCCACCATGTGCCTTTAAGTATTTGGTATTCCCAAGCTAATTGGGTGGTGACTCTCAGGTCCCTACACCAGTGTGCATTTTATTGTAAAAATATTATTATAAGTGGAAAAAACTTGTGGACTAGTACGAAGAATGAAGAACACCAAGTCATTCATGAGGAATCACCCAGAACAGAAATTGGAGGGTGGACTTCCCAAAATGAAGGACTAGATAAAGAAAAGACCAGAATCTAGTAATGTTGCTCCCACATCACAGGACCCTGTACACCAAGGTACAAGTAAGCTTTTACACCCTATCCCTGAAAATCTTGAAGAGTTGTCTAGAAGTTCAGATTCAGATAGTTGTGGATTTTTTGATGCATTATTTAATACACCGGTTCAAGAAGATGTGACATTTCAAAATAAAGGGAATGTTAGTGTCAAATATGTTGAAAAGAGAAGAGGTAGGAGTAGAAGTTGAAGCCATCATAGAGAATGCACTAGTGATGTGCCTCCTCCTCCTCTTGAAAATGATGTAAACTCTTTATTGTCTGAACATGTACTGGAAGAGGTCAATTTAATATACCTAAGTGATACATCAAGTTCTGATGTGACTTTTCCTGACCCTGACAATGTTTTTGGAGACATTAATTATTTAAAGTGGGAAATCCAAAAGCAAGTTGAGCTCAGGAGGAAAAGAGAAGAAGAAAGAGAAGCAGAGTTGAGGAATGTTGTGATTGAAAGGGATAGATTGATGAGACAGTTGAAAAGCATGAAGTTCCTGAACCAAGAAGGGCCTAAACCAAGTGTTGAGGGTTTGGTTGTATAGAAGATTGCTAATAGGGGAATAAAGCCTATGTCTAAAGAAAACCCAATAGGCCACATTAATGTCCAACCCAAACCTATTGACCCAAGACCATAAAATCATGTTAAGTCTCAACCAAATAAGCCTATCTTGGATAAGGGAAAGCAAAAAGTTGAGGGGATCAAAATAAATGAGAAAGTGACTCCCCATTCCACTCAACAAGATCTCCAACCACAAGTGTCACTTCAAAGAGAATCTTCCTTAGAAAAGGCTAAAAGGGAGAATGAAGATCTGGCAGAAGAGTTGGAGAGAGCAGAAATTGAGGTTGTGAATGCAAAAATGAAGAGGACACTAAGTTTCCTAAAGATGTTAAACATGGATGAGGCTACACAAGCTGCAACCTCATCAAGTCACCAAGATGTTTTAAAGGGTGGTCCTAAAACTAATCCAGACCCCACCATAAATAATTCTAGCCTGAAGACTCATGCAAATAGGTCTATAAATCCAAATCAGGATGGTTCTAAAGTACAACATCTAGGGTCTAGTGTTGATCCTCAAGTGAATGAAGGATTATTTCAACAATGACCTATACATTTGGAAAGATATAGGCCATTATTCTTTGATGGTATCCCTAGTTATCTAAATCCCATCCCTCCTGACTTGAGGGAAAAGATGAATAAGTTTATTGGAAATAATGTTGTAACAGTAGAGGAACACTTGAAAGCTTTTATGGATATGTTGAATGATTATGAGGTAGAACATGAAGATGTTGTAATGAATTTTTTTGTACAATCTCTGGTAGAAGATGTGAGGGATTGGTATAGAGGTCTACCTAATGCTAGTATTGGTTCATGGGATGAGTTTGAAAAGTGTTTCAAGGAGAAATATGGTGATAAAACTAATGCTAGTTTTATGTTAAATGAATTTAATAACATCAAGAAGTCATTGAATGATCCTGTGACAGAGTTTAATTTAATATTTCAAAAAGCAATATATAAATTGTTTCAAGTTTTGAGGCTTGATGAAAATGTTTGTTTAACTACATATTTCAATGCTTTTGATGCTAAAATGGCATATCTCCTCATAGATAAGGACCCTCAAACTATGAAGGATGCATTTAGGGTGGCTATAAATATTGACAGTGACATAAGAGCTTCTAGGAAGTATGGTAGGAGAGAAGAACCTGCACTTTTAAAAAATCCTAAGAAAAGGACTGAGAAGATTTCAGCTGCAAAGCCTAAGGATGATGAAAAGTGGGAAAAGGTTTATAATACTCTAAAAGACATAAAGAAAATTGTTGCTAAGCAAGAGAATGGTAGACTAAATGAAAAGAAACCCTATAATAAAAATTATAGGCCACTCAGATTGTAAAATTATCCTTATAATACAAATTGGAAAGATGAAAAACCAATATTGCCTAGCCAGAAGCATAAAAATGATCAGCATATGCCAAACCCCTTGTAGAAACATTCAGCGAATCTAGTAGCAGATATACCATGTTGTGAAGTGTGTGAACACCCACATGATCAAAATTATTGTGGTGTTGCTCAGTTGCTTGTTGCTAAAGAAGGGGAAGAGGATGTTCATGATCAAACATTGGAATATGAGCAAGATGATGTAGATGTTTGTATGGCTAGATCATATGTTGATGAGGCAGAATTTTCTTTTGATGATGAAGTACATGAAGTTGATGTGGATAATCAAAGGCAGAGAAGTGAAATGTATCATCAACAAATCTTTTCTAATGAGGAAGGTGATTTTGATCATAATTCTTGCAATATGGAATAGGTTGAAGATTCAGTGTCCTTAAGGAGATCGTTAGAAGAAGATATTGCAAGATTGACTAAAGAAATGGCTGCTCAAATAAGTTCACTTCAATTGAGAAATAGAATTGTGGGTGGTGAGCAGGGTAAACCTGTTGGCTTGTTTATTAAAGAGAAAAAGGATAAAAGCAGAGGTGTTAAGGTTGACAACAAAAAGGATGTTGTAAAATTCAAAGAGGTTAAGAATGATAAGATTTGGAAAAAAAAGAATGAAACCCCAAAGCCTCATGAAGATGTGACTTCATCACTGGTGAAGATTAAGGTGATTGCAAAGGTAGTTGAACCTGCTGCAGAGGGTAGAAAGCAAAGGAAGCTAGGAGGAAGAAATCAACAGGAGAAAAGGGAAAATGATGAAGGTATGATGTTTAATCTGCCTAAATATACACCTGTAGATATGTTTCATGTGCTCTCTTAGGTTAAAGTAACTGTACCTTTGTTAGAAATGATGAGAATAAATGAACACAAAGAAAAAATAATAGCCTTGATCACAAATGTTGCTAGTAATAAGACTAAACCAGGAACTGGTAAAGAAGTGAAGGATAAAGATAAAGAAAAGGAAGTGGAGGGAATTGTGTCACAAATTCCCCCTGTATATTTACAAAATTCCATTAACATGTGCCTTGAAAATATAACCCCTTTTTTCTTAAGTGTGGATATAAATGGGAAATTTTTAAGGAATTGTATGATAGATTCAGGGGCATCAAATAATGTTATGCCATTCAAAATAATGGAGGCACTAGGCTTGACAATAGATACTGCTCAAGGTAAATGCTATGCTATGGATTCAAGAGAAGTGCCAGTTATTGGAACTATTAGGGAATTTCCTTATAAATTTCCTCAGTACTCTGACAAATATTTAGTCATGACAGTATTAGTCACAGACACCCCACCTCATTTTGGGATGCTTTTCTCAAGAAAATGGAGTGCGTCAATGGGGGGTAACATGCAATGTGATTTGTCATTTGCTCCTTTCTCCATTGATGGTAAAGATGTCAAAATTGAAAGGGAATTAAAAGTACCTCATATGATTGAGCATGGCCTGATTGAAAACATGACATGTTTTATTGAAAATGGTATAGATGAGTTTAGGGTTGAGGAATTTTCTAACAATTGTGATGATCCTACTGCATTTATTGATACAAAAATAAAACAGTTGTCAGAATCTAATGACTTGTGGAATATGTATTTTGACGGTGCAAGTTCAAAGGAAGGTTCTAGTGCAGGTGTTTTGTTACGATCACCAAGTGGAAAGACATTCAGGTTCTCTTTCACTCTGTTATTTGAATGTACAAATAATGTGGTTGAGATTGGCTAAAAAACATGGGATTAAGAAGCTCAAGGAAATTGGGGATTCTGAGCTTGTGGTTTCCCAAGTCAGATCCAAGTATGTATCAAAGAAAAAAAGGTTGAAATAGTATAGAAATCTTGTTTGGGATGAATTAGAGAGCTTTGATGCATTTGGCATAGGATGGATGGAGAGAGGTCAAAATAAGGTGGCATACCTATTAGCTAATATTGCAGTAAAACCAGATGATATGTCTTATGCTAGAATTTCAAAGGTTGAGGTGCAAACTAGGCCATCTAATCCTGATAACATAAAAAATTGGTAGGTTTTTTATAATGATGATGATATATTACGGTTCTTGAATTTTGTGGGAGAGTATGAAAATCAAGAAATTGACTTTGGAGCTTTTGTTGAAAATATTCATGGTAAGGATATTATATTTGGAAATGAGGTCATTCAATTAAAGACAAACACAATTCCCAAGAGTCTAGTTGTACTAGAGAGAGTGTTTGATAATCAAGATAAGACAAAGGCTAATCAAACTACTTCCCATCCTGATGACTTGGACGAGATAAATCTTGGAACAAAAGCATCCCCAAAGAAGGTGTATATTGGAAAGAAAATGTCACCAAAGGTGAGAAGGATGCTAATTGATTTATTAAGGAATTTTAGGCATGTGTTTGCATGGTCATATCATGATCTTAGGGCATACAAGGAAGATCTTTTCCAACATGAGATTCCTTTGCGTGATGATGCCAAGCCATTCAAAAAAAAGCAGAGGCCTATTAATCCCACTTTAGCCCCCAAAATGCAAGAAGAATTAATGAAACTAAATGATGCAGGGATCATCAAGCCAATCAGACATTTATCCTAGGTGTCAAACTTGGTACCAATAAGGAAGAAAAATGGAGACATCAAATTATGTGTAGATTTCATAAATTTGAATGTGTCTTCATTAAAAGACAATTATCCATTACCCAATATGGAAGCCATGTTGCAAAGGGTGATAGGCTGTGAATTAATGTCTATGATGGATGGTTTTTCTAGTTATAACCAGCTTATGGTCAAAGATTCAAAGCAGTTTAAGATAGCTTTCACCACACCATGGGGAACATATGTTTATGTAAGAATGCCATTTGGTCTAACAAATGCAAGGGTTACTTTTTAGAGAGCCATGGATGTGGCATTCTTAGATTTCATTAACTTATTTTTGGTAATCTACCAAGATGACTTGACAACATATTCTAAAAAGGAAGAGGATCATTGTGAGCATCTGGAGAAGATATTCATTAAAGCCTTGGAGTATGGTATTTCTTTGAATCCAAAGAAATGTGTGTTCGAAGTACTAGAGGGAAAATTATTGGGACATATTGTTTCCAAGGATGGAGTAAAAATTGATCCAGAGAGGGTAATTGCAATTGATAAAGTTCCACAACCCCAAAATTTCAAAGGAATACAATCTTTCTTTGGACAAATAAACTTCATAAGGAGGTTTGTGACAAATTTTGCTGAGGTAGTTTTCCCTGTTTCCAAAATGCTCAAGAAAGGAGCCAAGGTTGAATGGGATAAGGAGTCTATGCAGGCTTTCCAAGCCATTAAGCAAGTAATAAAGGAGGCTCCTGTGTTAAGAACCCCTAACTTTTCCAAACCTTTACAGAATTTCTCATTTTCTTCATTCCACACAATTACAACTATGTTGTTACAAAAGAATGCAGAAGGTTTTGAACCTGTGGCCTTTTTCAGCAAATCTTTACAAGCTACAGAACTTAAGTATGATATAAATGAAAAATAGGCATATGCATTGGTAAAAGTAGTCAAGGCTTTTAGGCCTTATTTGATGGGAGTTACTGTAATTTCTTATGTGCCTAACGATGTTGTTAAGGACATCTTCACACAACAAGAAGTGTCAAGAAGAAGGTGTAGATGGATAAATAGGATCTAGGAATTCAATATTGAGGTTCAGATTACTAAACTGGTAAGAGGACAAGGATTGGCCAAGCTTATGGCCCAAAGTAATTTGGAAGCAAATCAGATAAATTTGCTAGAAGAAGAGAATAAATCACACATATGTGATATGGAACATTCTGACTAGTATACAGATGTGATATATTATTTGCAAACAATGAAATGTTCTGACAACTTGAGTGAAAATGAGAAAAGAACATTGAAGTTACATGCTATCAAATATGTTATCATAAATGGAAATATCTAGTGGAGAAATGGAGAAGGTGTCATGCTGAAGTGTGTTCACCAATATCAAGCAAAAGAACTTCTGAGTGAGATGCATGGTGGAGTTTGTGGAGGGCATTATATGGCTAAAAAAATTGCACATAAGATGATGAGGGTTGGATTTTGGTGGCCTACAGTTTTTAGGGATGCACACCACTTAGTGAAGACATGTGATGCTTGTCAACGTTACTCTAGTAAGTTAAAGTTTTTTGGTAACTTGCCTCTAAAACCAGTTATAGTACAAGCTCCATTCTAGCAGTGGGGTATTTGATGCATGGGAAATTTGATGCAATCTAGTTGGGTCCATTTTTTATTAATGGTAAGTGGGGTGAAGATTCATACTTCCTCCAAGATATGAGAGGGGATATTCTTGAACTGCCAGTTCATGGACAATTCTTGAAGTTATACTTCACTTGAAGTATTCTTTTCCATGAACAGTAGTTTAGGTTTGTATATTTTGTACATAGTTTGGGTTGTTTTTTCTGAACAATCCCTTTTGGTCATCTCTTCCTCTTGGTCTGCTCCACCTGAGATTCTGATTTCTTGCTTCTTTCTAGTGGAATGAACGTCCCCAACTAGAGCCACTATTGGAATTTCAAAAAATTTGCTCCTTATGTTTCACTCATGCCCTGCCTTCAATTATTGGTCTTTCATGGTGTCGAATTTTTCTGAGGGTTGGGGTTTTAGCCTTATTTTCCTGTAAAACCATAATGTTTTCTTTACGCCTAGGATGGGATCTATTCTATTGTTACTTTTTGAAGGTTTTTTAAAAACAACTTGTGCCCCATCATTTCGTCTACGCTAGGTCCTTTTTCTCTTAATGTTTTATTTCCTTCGTGGGATTTTATTTTCCCTAAGTCCGAGTCGACCACGTGTTTCATCATTTAAAAAAAACTTATGTTGTTGTTTACCATCCACCTAGTAATGCCCCCTTGTCCTATTAATAAATGTTTTATTTTGCAGAAGGATGAGCTTCGCACCACCATTGATCAATTGCCTTCAAATATCAACAGTTTCCCGCCATTGCACGATCAGGAATTGCAGGAGCTTTATCGATCACAATATCATGGGCAGGTGCCACATCTCCTTTTTGGGGGATGAAGTTCATGCGACCATTGATCAAATGCAGCGTGATCATAGCCCTTGCCTGATATTTCACAATCAGAAGGTGCTCACTATTTAATTATCATGAAGTAGTGAGATTTTTCCACGTGTACAAGGTGAGGCCCGAGGAAGCTTTTGTGCCCTGGTGATATATTTTAAATGTTTCATTGCTTCCATAGTAAAACATTTAAAATGGTATATTCGATAAGGTGGGGGGGAATTCATTAAATGAGCGAAAGTGGAGAAATTAAGGCAACAAGTCAAGTCAAAGAAGATCTACGGTGGAGATTAGAAGTTGAGTCCAACCGCATCCTAGTTGTTCCCCCCATTGTACGATGACCCCACCACGTAGCTTTGGTTGATCGCGATATAGGGGGCAATTGCCACGTGCCTCATCTGATGAACCCAAAGGAATAAAAGGGGCGAGTTACTAAAGCTCTTTTAAGGTGCGCGTACTTTGAATCGATGGAGATGTTATGATCTCAATAGAAAATTTGCTTGATGGTTAATGATAAGGCCGATAGTTGTTTTAAGGAACAGGATCATCGATGATTAATATCTACGGTTGCTCACCATCGCGTGATTTGAAGTTGTAGGATCTTTATTGATTGTGATATCGCAGGAAACCACCACGTGGATTTCTTTGGTAGCGTATGGTATGATGAGCCCCTTATTTTCCATGTTGGCGATTGAGTCAACTTATTTTGAAGATAGTTGTTTGATGATTTGATTCAATTGAAGGATCGATGGCCAAAATTTAAAGTCTTCCTCAAATATGGTTGGAGCTATTTCTAGTCATCTTTAATGTTGCATCAACTTTTCCAGGTGTGCCAATTGGCTAGTGACATGTGTACTCTCTGGCCTGATGCTTGTTTCCTCCTTCATTCTCTATAAGAAGGATTTCAAGGCCATAGGTACAAGGGAAGCAAGTTAGACAAATTTTGTCGAGTCTAGGTGAAGTTGCAAGGAAACTTGTAAAATCTGATGGTTTCAGGAAGGATGCAATTTAGGTTTTGAGTCATTCTATTGTAGGTTTTGAGTTCATAGGGATTTAATGTTGTATAACAGTACTAGCATTTGAGTTGAAAAGATAAATTCAAGCTCATGTCTCTCCATTGTACTTGCATATCTAAACCTTGAATAAAATAACCAAGAGTTGTTTTATCCATCTCACTGTTGTGATGTGTATGATTCTATTCTAGCTTTAATTCAAGGAGTTAATTAAAATAATTGAATGGGATTATAGACAGATATGTACTATATAAGGATTTGATAAGTAGTATTGAGTTAGAATACATATTGATGAGATTGTAATGCAATGTCATCAAGGATTTCATATGTTATGTGTTAAAGCTATCATATACCCTTAGATGCTTATAAATTTGACTCCTGCCCAATGGATATATGGCACTGGTCTAAGTTGTAATTACCCATATGATTTAGTATTTTTCTGTCTTTTCCTAGAGCTTGCTAAAAATTTCAAATCGATGACTATCTTATACTATCTTGTGTTGTAGTTATCTCATGCTCCAGATAGTTGATATTATCAATGAATAGCCGATTCTTTTGATATTATCCTATTGTGTTGAGCTATTAAGTGAGATTATCTGCTATTGTTAATGTTGTTTATGATAACTGTGTAGAGGTTGTAAAAACATTAAGGGATCACCCTCCCAAGTCTTACAGAGCCCGAAGTGTAGGAGGCTTCTTAAAGTCCTCGTTGGTTGGTCTAGGTCCTTTGAGCTACCCTTGATTGGAATCGGCAACTCCATAGGTAGATTAGAAGATGAACCTGGTTACAATGTAAAAAGAAACAAACATGGGGAATTAATTATTTTAATTTCCAAATATTCTAATTTTCCCCTATGGTAATTAGTGATTGTAATTTTGGTGGATTTACTTTGGTAAATGTTTCAAAAGCACCCTAGAGGACTATTCTATCCTAGGCATCCATTTCTTGGTGGGGACCACTTTGTAAGCATACTCTTGCATGTTGATTTGCATGAATTTTCATGTTGGCCACCCTTTGCATTTTGTTGCATGTTCATATTTGGAGCCATTGGAGTCGATAGTTGTTGGGAAGTTAAATGGAGATTCTAGAATTGACTAAATTTGATTGGCCATGAGTTAAGCACCCATGTGAGGGCTATGTGAGCAATAAACAATTTCCACTATTTTTATGAATTATTCACAAAAGGGGTGTGGGTTTTCCAACAAGGTATATGCATGTTGCTTTGGAAAACCATAGTGGTATTCTCATCCTCAAAATTATATATGTTGATGTCTTATCAATATGAGAAGTTGGCTTTTTGGAGTTGAATTTTTGAATAATAGGATGTTGTTGGATTTTCCAAAGGATTGTGACTCCAAGTTTTTGTATATATTATGTATCAACAATCACATATGATGAAGAATGTGATGTTTTAATTTCATTTTATTTCAGAGATAATAGAAATCATATGCTTTATCGCATTTGTTTTGTGCAATTTGTGGTGTGGTTGTTTGTTTCAGATTTAGAAGGAGGTGTTTCTTTTCTTGGAGAGAAGAAGAAGACATTTTGTTGTGGGTTTGAAGTGGTTTTCCAATAGCAAGAGGATTGGGGATATAGATGTTTATTGCAACAAAGGTTTCTTATGAAAGTTTACAAGTTGAAAGAGCTAGAATCTTGTAAAAGAAGTTGGATTGAAGGAGATCATTTTGTAATTGATTTTTGTTGTTATATTTTTTTATTTATATTAGTTTTGTAATGGTTGCATCAGCCAACATAGCTACAAAATGATGAAATTTTAGAATTTTTTTATTGTTATGTGATTTCAAGAGAGTTTGAATGAGAAACTAAGACACTTCTTGCAAATTTGTGTTTTGTTGCAAACGAATTTTTGAGTTGAATTGTATGTGGTTGTGAGTTTGTGAATGAGGGTTGATTTCCTTCTTACATCAAAAAACATCTAATTAAAACTTTTTTATGTTAATATTGTGGACATGTATTTTTAATCATCTCCTCACACCACTTAACACTATATTTTAACACCATGCCATATCCTAATCACAACCTATTTCCATTTATTGTCTCCTTCTCATTCCCCCTTTCATTTTACAATCATTAATGAGTTAAATAATTTTTAAATAAGTAAATAATCTATTTCTAAAATAAATAATTAAAATTCATTTTATTTTTATCTATTTTTTAATAATAAAATATTCATTATCCATTTCCAATAAATAATAAAATTCAAATATCCAAATCGTAATCCCCTCCATTATTCCTCTCTTTTTTTATCCCATACACATTTATTTATGCAAAATAAATAAATATAATTATCTACATCCACTAGTAATTCCCTTGACAATTCTTAGTCAATGAGGATTCTCCACTCCTCTCATTCAATTTTACTCATCTATTGAGATTGAATCTCCACTATTCTCATTCCCATTCATTCTCATTCATTGTTCTACAAATTCACTCTCATCCTTTATTACAATATATGAATGGTCAATTTGAAGTAAATGTTAGATTTGATCAATCTACATTCCTACATCATAGAGAACATACATGCAACCATGAATATTTTGATGCTCTTTTTTTTCAATTTACATTATCTTTTTACCTCCATTCACTCTCTATATGTAATTCATTATTTAAATATTCTAGCTTGTTTGTTGTTTACTTTTTTTTTATAACTCAAATAGGAGGTACATGAATATGATATAAAAAAGTTAGTTATGTCATAAAATTATTGTAATTCCTTAAAATAATAGATAATGTGATTGTATGTTACAAAATATTTAGAGCATATGAAAAGCATAGCATGTGGGTTCAAAATCATGGGTTTCTTCTTTTTTGGAAAATTATTGCTCTATTTTCTATAGTGTGCATGTATTATATCTTGCTTTGGCCTCAAACATTCAACCCAAAGGGCCCAAAGGGCCAAACCTACACGTGAGATGTTCAAATACGTTTTTTGTATAAAATATATAAAAATAAATAATTATCAAGCATACTCTCCATTAGATTTGTATATTTTAAGATATTATTCTAAAAAATATCATGACAACGTGAAGCTCTTGATTACGTTTTGTTGATGGCAATGTTACTCGCAAAAACAAGGCAAATAAATTCTTCACAAACAAACTGTGAAGTGCCTATCCTTCTTGAAAAAATCAACTAGAGGAAACCCTAGGGGATCCATATGATAGGACAAAGGTTTGCTCAATTCAATCCCAAGTCTTGGTAGTCAAGTCTTGACAATACTAGGTTCACTTCAGGGTATGATGTGATATTGTTGTTAATCTCAAAGGGAATATGTTTGTTTGAAATCATATGTATTAGACACTGGATTTTTCAGTTAGATCGTAAAATAATATCATGAAATCAAAATATTTGAAACAATACTTCGTGAACATCAACAATTTTTCTATCACTTAAGTAGATTTAGCTTTAAGCACTCAACAATTTCATAGGAAACAAAATATTTTCAATAAATTTTCATTCATTCATCTATTTTTTGAAACATTTTCTAGAATTTAAACATCTATTCTAAAATAAATCATAAAAATACTAAAAATTAAAATTTATCCTGATTATTCTCCACACATGCCCCCAAAGAATTAACCAAATCAAAGCAAATTGATTTATACTTCACCAAATTGTTTCACAGCTACATATAAAATGGTGCGATCTTTTAAAGAAAGGGGTTTTAGTTTGGACACCGAGTAGGTTATGCGTGCACCCTTAAATAGCATAGCACATAGTCTTGTTTGGCTGAACTAACAAAACCACCTACAAAGATTCATGAGATAGGTAGCTATTAAATTGGCTTCGATATTGATTAATATCTACATGCATACAAGTTTTTAGACTGAAACGATTCAGAAAATAGGAAAAAAAGAACAGAACTTAGAGAATTTTTGGCTCTTCCGATATCCACAAATTCTGAACTTAACTTAAAAAGAAGTATCATTTGGCCTTTTATAATAGTAAGGCATAGATAGGATAAGACAAATACATGAGAGGAAATCCAAGGGATAAATCACATCAAGGCACGTGGAATGTAGTGACTGGTGGAGAATTGCAATTGAAGTCAATGAAGGTTAACTCCAATTACACGTTGAAGCACTTTGGGCTTTAATCCTTTTATTATCAGGGTTCCTTCTTGGAACCAAACAAATCTGCTCAAACAAAGTGTAGGAAATTCCCATAAATTCAAAATGATCAAGTGGAATTTTCATTCCTACATTTAGGTTCATCCTTAATTTGAACATTCCAGGAATGAGCAACCCCCGGGATGGATACATTTCTTTGTCACATGCTTAAACTCTAGAGTTCTGGTTTCCTAGTATTCAATGCATCTTCACAACAAAATCTATTCCAACATGAGCTTTTAAAGTGTATTGTTGAACCTGGAAACACCATCGGATATGTCTACAAATTTGATTTTCCTAACCGTCCATACCCGAACTTTGCATCTCATGCAATTACAAATTCCACTCATTAAATCCCTTTAAAAAAAATAGTTATAAGCAATTCATGTAAATAAAACCATCATTCAATTGTTATCACATAAATTTCTCATAAATAACATGCTTTCTAGCATATTACAAATCTTTGCATGATTATCATTCATATATCAAGTTACCAAACTATCAGACTCATTGGATAACTTTATGATTTTAAAACTTCACTTTACATCTCTACCCAGTACCTGGTATTCATCTTTACCCTTGAATTTCCCTAGACTTTGGTTTTATTGGAACTTCCATCTTACCAAACCTCAACTACCTAACCGGAACATTCTGCTCACATTTGCATTACCTTTTTCCCTTTTCAAGCATTCCTAGTTCCCAGTATCCGATACCCAGAACACTACTTTATGAAGTACTCTTTTATTAAAGATTTATCTTTGCTCTTCACTTTTGATGATCTTTTCAACTAGCTAGCTCAAGTTCCATAAGAGTTATTTTTTTCACTTGGGTCCCCAAGTCTTACAATCTTGGGGTGTGTTGTAAGACCACACAACAACTTGCAACCAATAAAACCAAATTTAAACCAAAACTTGAGATTAAATCATCAGCTGTAAATTATAATTTATGCATATTTTAAAACAATAACATTTACCTTTACCTAGATTCTAGAATAAAAAATTAAAACTCACCTGGAAACATCCGTGTGTGCTCTAATTATTCCAATTTTTTAAATTCAGTGAAAAGAATTAGTTCATTGATATTGAATTACATAATATGGTAATCCTCCAAAGCCAACCAAGGATAGAGCTTTGCTTCCAGTCAAGCATCCATAGCCCCAACAAGGTTATCTTTGTAATTCCTCCCAAACATAACTCTACAGCCAGCTAGGCGTCTATAGCCCCAGTAGAGACATTTGGATAGCCTAAAGAGTTGATTTTTTGTTTTTCAGATATTGCAATGATAGTTCATTTTTCCCTTTTGATATTTCAATAATAGCTCATTTTCAACTTGCAAGCAATGAAACCCACTATTAGGTTGGGAATTACAGTGGTAGCGAAGGTTACCTTTTGATTTTTCATTCAATGCAAATCCCTTCATCAATTCACTACTTCCCAAAAATTCATTTAATAATTCCCTGTTGGTTTGTATCTCCAACTAAATTTTACCACTTTATGCCAAATCCTAGCTAATTGCAACTCACTATCTGTTAGAAAATATGCATAAATTAAAACTTAGCAATGAACAATTGATTTAATCACCAAATTTAAAGCTAAATTTAGAACCATTAGTTACCACCCTTCCGATAAAATTTTATGGCAACTACTAAATACTTGGCTAGCACTTTTGATTTGATGGAATTGCACCACATTAATGAATCGGGAATGTCATGATGACATTGAAACATGATCACATTATTCTGCATTAAATTCACATGCCTTAACTTGCACGTATTGCTTCTTTCAAATTACGTGGATGATGACGTGTGTTTCCTTACCAGCTTCATTTTCCTTTTTACTCTGCACACACAAGCACCTCCATAATTAATATGACTTAAGAAAAATACATGAAATGACCACTATTAACTTTGAAATATTCAACTTGTTTGATTCACAGTCTTCGTATTGATCAAATTTGAAGCAATTTATCACCAACTCTGTGTAAAGAATTAATTTGATTTAACATTTCGCTCTAAAGAAAATTATTCAGTTGCCACCTTGCTTACGGTTTCCAAGACTCCAACTCGAGGCAACTATGTACCACAACTTCCTCATGACTTTCTATAAATTCCGCACTACTTCTCAAATTATTCATGCTTTTACTTAGTTTTCTTGTTATTCTACATTTCTTGCTTTGGTAGTTCTTACTTGCTTCTAGGTTATGGATACTCCAATTTTTCCTAACCTTCTCTCGCCACCAAAATATTTTCATAAGAAGTATCACACCGCAAACACTTGTAAAGGTTTTCTTCATTCGAACTTCCAGTTTTATTGTACCAAATTTGAACTTAGTTCTCAGGGAAAAGTATGTAGAATCCATCCGCTATTTCCACTTCTATTCTGACATGGCTTCTCATTTTGTAGCATCACTTCTGGATATTGGGCTTCCTATTGAAGATGTTTGCTTGACTACCAATCTGATAGTAAGGCCTAAATATTTGGAGAATCTAGATACTATTTTATCTGTTGCACACCTAACCATTAGAATCCTTTCAATGGATGATATTCCTTGATTCCTAGAACACAGGGAAGTGGTTCCACTCCAGCCTTTCCTCACTGACCTCCATATTCATGACTTTGAGGTTCACCAAGAACTCACCTACATAGGGTATTTGGGCCTAATAGATGAGGCATCCCATATCAACTGAATGGCTACTCCTATTTGCAAGTTGACTTACTCTTTTTTTGTTTTTTTGATCTTTTGAAGCAAGAATTTTGATACTCCATGTATATACGTGATACACACACACACATACACACACATATTTATATAGCTTTGTAGTACATCTTAAAGCGTGTATTTACTATGCATGGTTTTATCATTTTCATTTCACAACATAATTTTACAAATTTTCAAATTAACTCTTATGTGTAAGATAAGTTAAGCAGAATTTGCTAATGCAGAGGCCAAACAAAAAAGGAAAAGAAAGAAAAGTGAGAACAAAAAAAAGAAAAAATAAAATAAAACAAACCCTATGAAAATAAAATTAACCCTAACTAACCCAACTTCTAATTTAATAAACAATTAACCCTAACAAAATGACTTATTTTAATTTCAATGACTATTTCCATTGTTGTTTTGGTACAAATTACAGTGGGTTTATCCTTAAATTCATTCAAAAATATTTCAACAATTCTACTATAATAATGAATTCTTCTAATTTTTTGTGTTTAATAATCATAAATTCAAAGGTGTACGTACCGATAACTCGGCTCATATGTATGAAAATGACCTCATTAAAAGTCAATTGCACACACTTTTTCTGATGCGACCATACTCTACCTTCTTTTAGCCCTAGTTCATGGTTTGTCTATTTACTCTGTTCATTTCCATGAACAACTGAGTCCATTTCTCAACTTTCTTCTCCTTCAAAAAATTTCGTGTCTTTGGTCTTGTCTTCACTTTGCACTTTGTTAAACCAAGATATACCACAATTTATATTGTTATCAGACAGAGAAAAAGTAAAAGTTTGATATTTTGTATCTTGCATAAAATTAGGAAAATTTCCCTTTTTAACTTATAAATTTTCAACTTGGAGAAAAATACACTCGTCTCCCACTCGATTTTCCCACTCCTTTTCTTCATTTGCATTTTCTACATATAAGGAGAATGATGACTCATCAATACCATTTCCTTTTTTCTAATGCGGTGTCTTTGAATCTCGGCATTCTCGCCTATTTTCCTACAAAAGGTTAGGATTTTCTTTATAATAATTGCAATTATCAAACCATTTTGATGTACCTACTAATTTTTTAATATTTACAATTCCACTAGGGTTGAACACATTTCTCATTAACGATTCTTGTCTTCTAGCAGTTAGAACTTCTTGTTTAATAGAATCACTTTACACATGGCCAAACTTACCCTAGTTAAGAAAATTTCACAATCAATTTCATCGTGATCAGTTGTATCATGAATTCTACACTTGGTGACTCTACCAAAGGTGAATAAACTCAAAGGATGTAATCTCTAGTTAAAAAATTTCCAAAGTTTCTCAACTTCCACATTGAAATACCAACTTGCACTAAATATTTTCTTTACAAGCTTTCTCATTGAAATCAGGACTAATACAAATTTCAAAATAGGCCCTCCTTCTAGCACCAATTCTTGTTGATGGTGATGTTACTCGTAGCAAAAAAGAGAATAAATTCTTCACAAAAAAAACCATGAAGATCCTATCCTTCTTGAAAGACTTAACCAAAGGCAACCCCAAGGGATCCATATGATAGGAAAAAGGTTGGCTCAGTTCAATCCCAAGTCTCCAATAATAAGGTCTTGACAATACTAGGTTCACTTCAGGGTATGATGTGATATTGTTGTTAATCTCAAAGGGAATATGTTTGTTTGAAAGCATATATCAGACACTAGATTTTTCAGTTAGATCATAAAATAATATCATGAAATCAAAATATTTGAAACAATACTTCATGAACATCAGCAATTTTTCTATCACTTAAGTAGTTTTAGCTTTAAGCATTCATCAATTTCATAGGAAACAAAATATTTTCAATAAATTTCCATTCATTCATCTATTTTTTGAAACATTTTCCAAAATTTAAACATATATTCTAAAAAAAAGCATAAAAATACTAAAAATTAAAATTTCTCCCAATTATTCTCCACGCATGCCCCAAAGAATTAACCAAATCAAAGCAAACCACTTTATACTTCACCAAATGGTTTCATAGCTACATATAAAATGGTGTGAGCTTTTAAAGAGAGGGGTTTTAGTTTGTACACTGCGTAGGTTCTACATGCACCCTTAAACGATGTAACACACAGTCTTGTTTGGTTGAACTAACAAAACCAGCTACAAAGATTCATGAGATAGGTAGTTATCAAATTAGCTTCAATATTGATTAATATCTACATGCATACAAGTTTTTAGACCGAAATGATTCAGAAAACAGGAAAAAAGAACAAAACTTAGAGAAGTTTTGGCCTTTCGATACCCACAAATTCTGAACTTAACTTAAAAAGAAGTATCCTCTAGCCTTTTATAGAAGTAAGAAATAGATAGGATAAGACAAATACATGAGAGAAAATCCAAGGGATGAATCACATCAAGGCATGTGGAATGTAGCGACTAGTAGAGAATTGCAATTGAAGTCAATGAAGGTTAACTCCAATCGCATGTTGAAGCACTTCAGGCTTTAATCCTTTTACTATCAGGGTTCCTTCTTGGAACCAAACAAATCCGCTCAAACAAAATGTAGGAACTTCCCATACATTCAAAATGATCAGGTGGAATTTGCATTCCTACATTCAGGTTCATCCTCGATTTGAACATTCCAGGAATGAGCAACTCCCAGGATGGATACACTTCTTTGCCACATGCTTAAACTCCAAAGTTTTGGTTTCCCGATATCCGGTGTATCTTTGCAACAAACTCTATTCCAACATGAGCTTTTAAAGTGTATTGTTGAACCTGGCTACACCATCAGATCTTTCTGCAAATTTTATTTTCCTAATCATCCATACCTGAACTTTGCATCTCCTACAATCACAAAATCCACTCATTAAATCCCTTTTTAAAAAAAACATTTATAAACATCTCATGTAAATAAAACCATCATTCAATTGTTATCACATAATTTTCTCATAAATAACAAGCTTTCTAGCATATTACAAATCCTCTCATGATTATCTTTCATATACCAGATTACTGGACCATTAGACTCATTGGATAACTTGATGATTTTAAAACTTTACTTTACATCTCTACTCGGTACCTGGTATTCAGCTTTACCCTTGAATTTTCCTCGGACTTTAGTTTTACCAAAACTTCCATCTTACTAAACCTCAACTACTAGACTAGAACATTCTACTCACATTTACATTACCTTTTTCCTTTTTCAAGCATTCCCAATTCCTGGTATCCGATACCCGAAACACTACATTACAAAGTACTCTTTTATTAAAGATTTATCTTTGCTCTTCACTTCTGGTGATCTTTCCAACTAGCTAGCTCCTGCCATAAGAGTTAGTTTTTTCACTTGGGTCCCCAAGTCTTATAGTCTTGGGGTGTGTTGTGAGACTACACAACACCTTCCTATATATTTTTTCCTAAAATTTGAATACATTAAAGTTTCAATATTCAATTTCATTTGCTAATGTTTTCATTTTTTGTTAAAAACTTATGTATAGATTTTTTGTTGTCATTTTTAATTTGTTCATCCAATTTTAAAATACATCATATTTTTAAATTCTAGACTCCATTTTACACACATTAAAAAAAAATGATTTTTTATTAATTTTTTCAAAAATTAATGTACAATCCTCTTTTAGTTAAATTGTCTTTTTTAAAGATCATAAGCCCATTCTATATTTCTTGTGGGATTATGGAAACAGAATGAGAATATGATTTTTATTTATTTAATTTTAACCCAAAGTTAATTAATATTTTCAAACTTGGTAAATTGGACTAATCAAATATTTATAATATTAAATGTTGATAACTCAAAATAGTAAATGTGATTTCGTGAAAAATTTTATGATAGCCTTTATAGATGATGTAAGTCAAAATTACTAACTAAATTGGTGAGAATCAATGAAGGGTTATATAAAATCTTTATTGAGCATCTTTTGAGGGAAAATATTAAAAATATATTAATATCATTCACTTGTTGAGAGAGACATTTGATTTTTGAGACCTCAACATCTATATATTAGATGCAATATTCTTCATATGATTATCTTAAGCATTTGTGTTCATTCATTACAAGATCAATGATAGAAACCCCTTTGATTTCTTGAGAGCAATCTCATTCAAAGAATTTATTTGCATTTTAAAGTTTTGTTTAGATTTCAACATACTTTTTAGTATATTATATTTGTATATTTTGTGAAGGAGTTATAAGAAGAGTATTTTTTTCATTCATATTTATTATTCATTTAGTGAATGCAAATTAGTTGCATGTACTTTAGTGAAGACATCTCTTTTATGTGCATCTTAATATATATTTCTTGAAAATCAACAAGTTATGGGATTCATCCCATAGTGTGATGGTTAAGTAGTTGCATTATTATTGTGGCTACTAGGGTTCAAGTCTCTATTGGGTTATTGTGATTGTAGGCACTATGCCTTTGTTGATTGATCTAGTGTGCTTGTAGGCTTGACCCATAGTCCCCAATTTTTCTTTGTTGATTGATTGAATGTGCTTGTAGGCTTGACTCATAGTCCCCAAAGCACTTGCGAATCCAAAAAAAACAAGTTATGTTTCAACAATTAAAATACCTAAAATCTAAAAGCATTCACTAAAATCTATGGTTCAAGAAATTATAATTAAGGGGGGAGCACACTTAATTTTCTATTGTTATAGTTGTTCCATTTTTATAAAAATGTCATTCATAAAAAATTAGCAAAAAAAAACATAAACTATAATGTCATTTATTAAAAAATTAGCAAAAAAAGGCATAAACTATAATGTCATTCATTAAAAAATTAGAAAAAAAGGCATAAACTATTGAATGTGACCTCAATGATCCATTTCATAACTCCACTAAAAAATGTTTTCCCTCATTTTTACAAAAACAAAACAAAAAAAAAGGTCACCTTCCACTCAAAATAATTGTGAAATATTTTTAAAAACTCAATTTTAATCTGATGTTTTATTATATTTTTCTAACAAAAATAGGATCACTTTATATACTCTTCTACTTGATGCTCTGGAGTTTAGAAACAAATTATGTCCTATTAATATCATTTATTGTCACATCTTCATTGAACATGATTATCTTTAATTTCTTGAAAAATATCAATTTCAATAATTTTAGGAAAAATATTTACTTTTAACCTCTTTTTTACCTCTAATTTATGTGCACTAAGTTTATTAAAAAATAATAATAATAAATATAAATTTAGCCATAAACCAAACCATATGTAAAAATATAAACTTGTTAATATAATTATAGACATTAGATTTCCATAGTCCATAATATTGATAATGATAATGTGATTCTCGAAATGTTGATGCAAATATATTCACACAGTTGAATCAAGAAAAATATCTCTCATTGTTTTTGAAATAAAAAGCAGCAAAAACAAGGGTGTTGTCCCATCACAACAAGGCAACCAAGGCCATCCAGAGCAAACACATGAGCAACATAGTGACAACAGAATAAACCAAGTCATCACCCCCAGCAAAACATCAAAAACTACAAAACAACACTAAAGACAATAATAAAAAGAGTCCATCATGCAAGCATGATACTGAGCAGTCAAGTCCATAGACCCCCAGGGGTCGAACCAATCATAAAATAACATATACATAACAGTCATAGATAAACTATTTAAAAACATAAAGAACCAAAAGCCTAATTCTTTTCTTCCATGCATGGTTTGTCCTTAATAGCAGTCGCCCAATCCGTTGTGAGGAACTTGAGCAGTTCCTTAAAGCTAGTGTCCTCCTCACCATCATCCGCGGACTTTCCCTTCTATAGCAGATAAAGACTAGTAGCTGACCTGTGCATGACCTTCAGGGCAAAGTGTGACACTTCCTGAACCTTTTTTTTCCAATCTCTCGATTCTCCCTTTCAGCATGTCCATTTCATCCCCCGCATGTTTCTTTTTATTATAATCTTCTTTCAAGGGGACATTTCCCTCAACCGTATTAGAGGCCTGGGGTTTAATGGTAGAGCCCTTCTTCAAACTTTCAAACACGTGGGAGGCACTACTCGTTGAGGCAGACTAGTCATCCCCTCCTGCCACCTGTTCCTCAAGATCTTTGTTGTCACTCCCATTACCATTGTCTGAATTTGAAGCCTCCTTGAGACTTCCCACTTTATTCTGCTTAAAGACCAATCTATTGGATATGCAGGGGGTATTAGCTTGTTCAGTGATTTCAATATCAGAATCAATTTGGTAGAGGCAAAATTTTGTTTTCTTAGAAGCTTTGGCCTTCAATCTCGAGGTAGGACCAACACGTTCTTTATCCTTACCCTTTTCTCTCGAAACCATTGCAGGGGACGAACCATGGGGAAGGGCTTTCAAAGCGGGATTTTTTAAACATTTTTCCTTGCTTGAGCCTGACACATCCAAAATGCTAGCAGAAGGGGGAGTAGAGGAAGTCGGGGTTTCGTCAAGAGCAGTTGAACAAGGGACTTCTTGCACAGTGATAGGCCAAGCAGGGAAAAGGGCCATATGGAAATGATAAAGCCTAGGCATAAGGCCTTGGTGCAGGATGGTGTAATTCTTTCCAGAAAATGAGGCTTCATTAAACTCAGTAACAGTGTTATGCAGAGAATGGAAAAGGAAAAATGAAATGGAAATATACTGGTTATTCCTAAGGTGGTTGAGGAAATTAAAATGGTAATAGTAATAAACCCCATACCTTCCTTCTAGTGTGAAGTACTTCATGATAACCATACAAATTTTGTCCCACAATTCTAAAAGTGCCTCCTACTCATAGCCACCCCGCAGCTTGACAGGTTTCTCCTCACCTCAGAAGAACTGGTTAAGACTAATTTGGTCTAGCACTTTCGTGGTTTTTTCCAGGTATGACCACTATTTAAAAGTCTCATGGCTCTAGCAATAACCTCCTGAGAAACTTCAAAAAAAATGTCGCTGATGGTAACCCTACCATCATTCCAAGAGGTGAAAAACTTAATTGATAGACCCTCATCGTGCCCAGTCATGTTCTCCATATACTAGGCAATGTCGCCCTCCTTGCAAATGTGCCAAACAGTGGCATCCGCTTTCCACTCATCACATTTTTCTAGCTCCACGCGCACTCTGTCCCCACCCATAGATCCCACACAAAAGTTGTAGACCACCAAAATAGTAAAGAGATAACCAAGGCAAAAGCGATGGCAACCAATTCTAGAAATATCGATAGAGAAAGGGTAGGTGAGAAGTGACAAGAAAAGTTAGAAAAGACGGCAATAAATGCCACAGCTCACATCCCACGCAAAGGTAGTAGCTCCCTCATGTGAATCGCCTAAGGCACGTAAGGGCATGATATTGGCATAATACTTGGCCAACTCAAAAAAATTAAATAAAATCCACTAACTTATGAGGCTTAGCACGACAATTTAGGAGGTTCAAAAAATGATGACACCACCGGCCACTAGGGACAGAAAGACTCACCTTACCATCAGCCCAAAAGCGGTCATACATGCCAAAGGACGATCGTCTGATATCCATCACCTCACATAACCGCCAATTATTGAAAACCATGCTCCCGCCAAAAATACTAACCAAAGTTAGTAGGAGGCTGGCTAAAATTAGAAAACGCCATCTAGGGTTCACCATTTAAATTGTTTAGATCTTCCCTAAAACAAGCCAGAGTTGAGGGGGGCAAAAAATCCACTTTTTACCAACATCGTAGCCCTTCAATCTCCAGACCCACTGCCACCAAGTTGTCAGCAATCGCTCTCATTGTTAATATAACATTAAATTTATATTATTTTAATAAAATAAATTCAAAAAGTAGCATGGGTATATTAATTCCCCATTACACTTTGTTTTATACATCAAATTTGTTTAGTGAATTGAAAATGGTATATACATTTAGAAGAGTGAAATATTCTAAAGATCAATATATGTATTCTAACATTTGTAGATTTAAAATTAAGTGTTGCACACCTTAAGATAAACCAAATCAATTTTGAACCATTAAGAAATAAATCTTAAAATAATAGTTATGTAAAATTATTAAATAAATATAAAAATATACAATAGCAATATCTAAATGATAAACCTATATAAAAATTATATAAACAAAAATGAAGATTAATATATGATGTTAACTAACCTTTCACCCAAGCCTCGTATGTGACCTCACTGGTTCATAACTTCACTAAAAAATGTGTACCCCCATTTTTACCAAAAACAAAACAAAACAAAACAAAAAGCAAAAAATAAAAAACTACCTTCCACTAAAAAAATTGTGAAATATTTTTAAAAACTCAATATTTTAATATGATTTTATATTATATTTTTCAAACACAAATAGGACCACTTTACCTACTCTATTTGATGCTCTTGAATTTAGAAACTAGATTATGTCCTTATTAATGTTGTTTTTTTGTCAAATTTTCAATGAAGATGAATATCTTGAATTTCATGACAAAAATCGACTTCAAGAATTTTAGGGTAAATATTTACTTTTAACCTCTTTTTGACCTCCCATTATATGCACTTTTATTAAAAAAAAATAACAATAATAAATATGAATTTAACCATAAGCCAAACCACCCACACCATTTTTTGTGAATATGTGTATTTTTATCTATTATTAATATAGATATAGTCCCTTATTCATCAAAAATATAAACTTTTCTTAATATAACATTAAATTTAAATTATTTTACTAAAATAAATTCAAAAAGTAGCATGGGTATATCAATTCCACTATTACATGTCATTTTATACATCACAATTGTTTTGTGACTTGAAAATGCATATCATTATTTGTATTCAAACATTTGTAGATTTAAAATTAAGTGTTGCACACCTTAAGATAAACCAAATCAATATTGAATCATTAAGAAATAAATCTATATCTTAAAATAATAATTTCATGAAAAAATGTGCATTTATAGAAATAAATGTAAAATCATTAAATAAGTACAAAATAAAGATACAATAACAATATCTAAATGATAAACATGTATAAAAATTATATAAACTAAAATTAATATAAAGCTAGTCATAAATCAAACCAAATTGTTAATATATTATTGATAAATTTTAAAATATATACTAATTTCACCATTATACAATGTTCTATGCATCAAATTTATTTAGTGCGTTGAAATAATCCCATGCATTAAAGAGACTTAAATATTATTTTAGCTTTTGTATATTTAAAATTTCATTATTGCACGCCGTAAGATAAACCAAATCAATCTTGAACCACTAAGAAACAAACCTTGGAAATAACAATTTCAAAGTAAAATGAATATATATAAATAAAAAATAAAAATATATTAATATTTAATAAATATGAATAAAATTAATATAAATAAAAATAAAAAATAAATGTAAAACAAGAATATAATGATATAATAAAAGTTTATGATAGTAATTAACCAAAATACATAATTATTTAAATTTAATCATGAACCAAACCAAATAAAATATATATTATTAAATTTAAATGATTTTATTAAAATAAATTTAAAAAATGGCGTGGGTATTACGAATTTCACCATTACACAGTGTTCTATGCGTTGAAGAGACTAAGGTACTGCAGATTCAAATTCGTTGTAACTCGAACCTCCCATTCATTGCACAGCTTCCGATGACTTTAATTTTGAGACGATCATCGAGAGCGATGCAAAACAATTTCCAGCAAATGCCTTACAAAGGGAGACGGAGGGGTTACGCCACAGGGTCAAATGCCACGTCAACGCTTTAATGGAAGGCAAGAATATACATTTGGTGGACAATTTCTTATGCTTTGTTCAAGATGACTTTTACTGTTGGTTGCCATGAGAAATGATGTGTCAGTCGGAAAGATAGAGTATGGTGGGTCTACCTAACTTAGGTGATAAGGCCCATGACGACCGTTATCTGTTTGGTGACAAATTGCACCACACACCACTGTCACCCTTCTCTTTCCATTTCTATGATTCGTTAATTTGAATTCAGAGTCCAGACAAATAATTATCATCCCTTTTTCTTTTAAAACTGAAAATGACTGTGAATGATTCCCTCTTATTAAACTTAAAAAGATGTCATCAATCTCCTCCCTTTCACTTCTTTGAGTAACTTAAAAACAATCTTTCGGATAATACTCTAATTTATGTGTTTAATCATACTGTGTTAAAGCAAGCAGTTCAGAACTGCACATTATATGACTGAATACATAGATTGTGTGTAGATTTCAATTTAACTTTCCTGCCATTCTTAACCTTCACACGTGGCACTTTCTTAAAATGTCTCACACCATTCCACCAGGGATTGGTGTATTCTAACTCTAGGAAAGAGGATCCAGTACCTGAGCATGTTTCAATAGTTGTTATAGCATTTGTTGATTTAATGCCCAATATTTTTAACAATATTGGACCAATAGCTGTGACTTTAAAGTTGTTAGTGTTGATGATAACTGCCATAATTGAACAAAATGTATTCCTTAGATCTAAAAAGCAATAAATCATGTGATGCCACATCAGCGCACCAATAAAACATGACATAATGCACAACTATCGGTCTCACTTTTTTTGGGGCCTTTTTGGACACCTCGACAAAAAGCATGCTGATGTGACATCATATTTGATGATGCCACCCTGAAACCTTAGTTATAAGCAGGGGACTTGCCAAGTGAGCTGCTGTAAAAAATTGGGAGTGATTTGAAATTTCTACATAGGATTTTGAGAAGCACGGAGTTAGGGTGCTCAACTACCAGGTCCTCTCTCCTATACAGGAAAAGAGAAACAAGCCCAACAATGTTTTGACTGCATTTCTTTCTGCACTTGGTGCAGTCACTTATCAGCAATTTTTTGTCTCAATGGCTTAAAAAGATGGCTGTTATAAAAAATAACTTCATTGTAACCTCTGTGTTCAATGCCAATCAGAAATTAATAATTACCAATTAGAAATCCTACAAGGCATCGATTTAGTCTGTTCTGCAAATTTGTCTGTAGTCTGTACATATGTAAATGTGACCCATGATTGCCAGGATTTATAGCTTGCAGGAAAGCTACAACTTACCTTTGCATCTATATCATTATCTTGCACATGCAGCTATAAAATGTTTTCTGTGTCTATGAATGAATTGTACAAAGAGCTACAAGCAACCGACTTCATTTGGAAAAGTGTTCTGAACATGCAAACTTTGCTCTTCTTGGTTTTCAAAATCATATGCTGATTAAATCATGCACTACAAGGTAATTTGTTTGAATATAGTGCTTTCTGAAAATATGTTTTTGGGCAGAAGTTTTCAAATTTGAAGATATAAAGCTTGATAGCAGTCTGCTCTCTGCATATTTCTACAACTTGTGGGTTTTCAAAATGTAAATTAAAGAATTAGTTACATAGCTTTGTTGTTTGGGGTAATTTAGGATAAAATAGGTTCCCTAACATACTCTGCTTATCATTACAAGTATAAGGCTTCATGTTTATTGAATTCCATGGTTCTAATACACTATTCCCAAACACAAGAACCAGGCAGTAGGCACACTTTTACTTCTATTAGAAGATAGGATCTTCCTCTTCAAAAAGGCTATTTCTCGATAGCAGCCTGAGGTTAGTGACCACTGTAATCGAAGTTTAAGATTTCATGTGGTAACACAGTTATAATTAGATTAATATACACATACATCATTTGTTTTTCATTTAGTAAACAGATAAGACCTTAGAAGTGTTTGAATCTTTCAATAGGGAACTTAGTTATTTTCTGTATATTTGATAGATAATAGATGAAATAATTGCCTCCAATAATGCAGTAAGTCCAGCATAGAACATGTTAAATTAAATGCTTTCCCTCAACAAAATTTCTTTCCACAACAATGGAATGCTAATTGTTGAAATCAGTCTATAATGTGAAGACAAATCCACGAATGAAGCTATACTTCGTCTCTTTTGCTGCTCATTTGACATCTATGTACATCGATTCAATGGATCAAGTTAATAGATTTTGTTTCCTTTCTTGTGAACATTATCTGTACAATCCATTATACTAATTATCCCACAAGGACTGATTGAAACATATGATGCATGCATGTCCACACTCATTCTTCTCAAGTGAGCCTTGCAGGGAGTGATTCATTGAGCATCTACTTGTACAAGATTTTTGTCCATTTTACCAACTGTCAGGGTAAGAAATATAAGTATCATTGTTCCCATGCTGGAGCTGTAAAAACCAAAACTAATAATGAGATTCTTCAATAATATACCAGGTTAGACCATAAAAAAGCCTAACAAGTAGGCAATTATGAAAAAGATTTGAGATTTACTTTAGATGATAATCAACCAGCAAGTTCATGATCCTGAAAGAAATCTGAATCTTCATCCCAATCTCAACAACTCATTCTTAGTGAAAATAAAGTACCGTGTGAGGTTTAAATGACTCCCATTAATATTATAGGCTTTTCATAGAAATAGAATATAAGTAGAAGAGATGCACCTATTTGTAACCGAATCTCAAGATATGAATAATCATATTCATAATTCAAGAAAAAATAGGTTGTCTTCAAGATCCTCACACTTAATTTGCACACAACTTAAAAAAATTTCCCACCAAAGAAAACAGAGAACAGTCAAAGGGGTTTAGCCTAGACAGTGTAGTATTTACTAGTTACAAGTCAAACTAACTGCTCATGTCAATGATATTTAAAGACTGACTTTCATTGTTTTCACCAGGGCAAGCTATAAGATATAGATTTCGTGGCCATGACTTGTGAGATATGGGGATCCCTTGAGATTCTGTGAATAGATGGAAATGGCCAAGAAACTATTTTATAACCAATTTGTTGAGTACTACAGCTCGCAGCCAATAAACTTTGCATATTAGGTTTTATGGTTCATACTTAACAATGATTGGAGGTTGGCTTCAAAATTGAAAAGCAAACAGCCTCTTCCAGTCTTTAGAAACATGCAGGATAAAAGTTCTCTATCAGATCTTCTGACCTAAACTTCTTACCATCATTGCAACATGTTCATGTAACTAGTGAACAAAACAATGCAAACCATTACTTGTGGCACAAGACTGCATTTATCCTTCTTAATTGTCTGACCTTAGTACCGCAATAATGAGTAAAAGGAAGCAATGTTGCAATAAATAAGATGGTGCACATCAATAAATATTTGTCAGAACCCTTCCCAGCATGCAATCTTTCTTCATGAACTTGCTTGGTCAAATTGTTTATGTTAAAAATATCCTTCCTAGCTTGCAGATTGCAGAAAATACAAGTATAACAGTGACTTTGTGTAAAAGATGAGACCAATCAATAATTGAAAAAGCAATAAAATTACTTAAATAGAAATAAAACTGAAAAGGCAAGGTTAAGTTATTACAGTGTTGCAAAAATAAACAGGATTTTCCTTGGGTCAATTGATGCAGTAGGTCTGTATCTACGAAACCGCCCATTAGTTAATTCATGCAGGTGAGAATCAGTTTCTTTGTATTGTGTTGGTGCTGTTACAGGAAGAATCATGCTTTTTGGTGAATTGCCTTGCAACAAAGACTCCATGAATTCTATTTGAGAACCTGCAAAATGAATTTATAAACATAGATGATCATCCACTTACCTCTTTCTAAGCATATTAAAAAATACCAGTACATGGAATAACTAGAGGAAGTAATTTTATGAATCTCTTCTCTTAAGATTTAACAAGGTATATTTTATGAACTTCAGATTCTTCCTATTCTTAGGAACTGCATCTCAGATATAACATGGTGAACATTCCAACCATAAAAACGTTTTCCTGTTTTATTTGTGACCTATAGGCATAATCAATTCTGTTTGTATCTGCCCCACTTAATTGCTCTATACAACCTAGCACAAAATATTTAATTTGGTAATTCTATTCACATGTAACAACAGAGGCTATATTATTTAAAATATAAAACTGTTGGTTAATACTCGATATGACCAATACAATTAGTTCCAATTGCTTGTTAAAGACTCTTCTGGACAGAAAATGCTAACCTCTTGGTGTACCTCTTGGTGTACACTTGGCCCCTCTGTTAGTATCATCTTCAAAATGAAATTCACTAGTTTTCCTGTCATTTCTAGAACTTTTCCGGGATAGCAGTTTCTGCAATGTTTAGCAAATAAGAAATTTCAATGCACTACATATCCATTACTACAAAGACATTTATAAACCCTTGAAGGACATTCATGGTAAGAAACAACAGAGCATGAACACTTACAGAAAGC
>VDFB02087716.1:244201-305852 GCA_007258455.2 Sequoia sempervirens | reverse complement strand
TTGAAAGGGATTATAGTTAATTAAAATGATTGAATGGGATTATAGGTGGATATGTACTGTATAAGGATTTGATAAGTAGTATTGAGTTAGAATACATATTGATGAGATTGTAATGTAATGTCATCAAGGATTTCATATGTTATGTGTTAAAGCTATCATATACCCTTAGATGCTTATAAATTTGACTCATGTCCAATGGATATATGGCACTATTCTAAGTTGTAATTACCCATATGATTCAGTATAATTTGTCTGTCTTTTCCTAGAGCTTGCTACAAATTGCAAATCAATGACTATCTTATACTATCTTGTGTTGTAGTTATCTCATGCTCCAGATAGTTGATATTATCAATGAATAGCCGATTCTTTCAACATTATCCTATTGTGTTGAGCTATTAAGTGAGATTATCTACTATTGTTAATGTTGTTTATGATAACTATGTAGAGGTTGTAAAAACATTAAGGGATCACCCTCCCAGGTCTTGCAGAGCCCGAAGTGTAGGAGGCTTCTTAAAGTTCTTGTCGGTTGGTCCAGGTCCTTTGAGCTACCCTTGATTGGAATCAACAACTCCATAGGTAGATTAGAAGATGAACCTGTTTACAATGTAAAAAGAAACCAACATGGGGAATTAATTATTTTAATTTCCAAATATTCTAATTTTCCCCTATGGTAATTAGTGATTGTAATTTTGGTGGATTTACTTTGGTAAATGTTTCAAAAGCATCCTAGAGGACTATTCTATCCTAGGCATCCATTTCTTGGTGGGGACCACTTTGTAAGCATACTCTTGCATGTTGATTTGCATGCATTTTCATGTTGGCCACCCTTTGCATGTTGTTGCATGTTCATATTTGGAGCCATTAGAGTCGATAGTTGTTGGAAAGTTAAATGGAGATGCTAGAATTGACTAAATTTGATTGGCCATGAGTTAAGCACCCATGTGAGGGCTATGTGAGCAATAAACAATTTCCACTATTTTTATGAATTATTCACAAAAGGGGTGTGGGTTTTCCAACAAGGTATATGCATGTTGCTTTGGAAAACCATAGTGGTATTCTCATCCTCAAAATTATATATGTTGATGTCTTATCACTATGAGAAGTTGGCTTTTTGGAGTTGAATTTTTGAATAATAGGATGTTGTTGGATTTTCCAAAGGATTGTGACTCCAATTTTTTGTATATATTATGTATCAACAATCCCATATGATGAAGAATGTGATGTTTTAATTTCATTTTATTTCAGAGATAATAGAAATCATATGCTTTATCGCATTTGTTTTGTGCAATTTGTGGTGTGGTTGTTTGTTTCAGATTTAGAAGGAGGTGTTTCTTTTCTTGGAGAGAAGAAGAAGACATTTTGTTGTGGGTTTGAAGTGGTTTTCCAATAGCAAGAGGATTGGGGATATAGATGTTTATTGCAACAAAGGTTTCCTATGAAAGTTTACAAGTTGAAAGAGCTAGAATCTTGTAAAAGAAGTTGGATTGAAGGAGATCATTTTGTAATTGATTTTTGTTGTTATATTTTTTTATTTATATTAGTTTTGTAATGGTTGCATCAGCCAACATGGCTGCAAAATGATGAAATTTTTGAATTTTTTTATTGTTATGTGATTTCAAGAGAGTTTGAATGAGAAACTAAGACACTTCTTGCAAATTTGTGTTCTGTTGCAAACAAATTTTTGAGTTGAATTGTATGTGGTTGTGAGTTTGTGAATGAGGGTTGATTTCCTTCTTACATCAAAAAACATCTAATTAAAACTTTTTTATGTTAATATTGTGGACATGTATTTTTAATCATCTCCTCACACCACTTAACACTATATTTTAACACCATGCCATATCCTAATCACAACCTATTTCCATTTATTGTCTCCTTCTCATTCCCCCTTTCATTTTACAATCATTAATGAGTTATTTAATTTTTAAATAAGTAAATAATCTATTTATAAAATAAATAATTAAAATTCATTTTATTTTTTTCTATTTTTTAATAATAAAATATTCATTATCCATTTCTAATAAATAATAAAATTCAAATATCCAAATTGTAACCCCCTCCATTATTCCTCTCTTTTTTATCCCATACACATTTATTTATGCAAAATAAATAAATATAATTATCTACATCCACTAGTAATTCCCTTGACTATTCTTAGTCAATGAGGATTCTACACTCCTCTCATTCAATTTTACTCATCTATTGAGATTGAATCTCCACTATTCTCATTCTCATTCATTCTCATTCATTGTTCTACAAATTCACTCTCATCCTTTATTACAATATATGAATGGTCAATTTGAAGTAAATGTTAGCTTTGAACAATCTACATTTCTACATCATAGAGAACATACATGCAACCATGAATATTTTGATGCTCTTTTTTTTCAATTTACCTTATCTTTTTACCTCCATTCACTCTCTATAAGTAATTCATTATTTAAATATTTTAGCTTGTTTGTTGTTTACTTTTTTTTTTGTAACTCAAATAGGAGGTACACGAATATGATATAAAAAAGTTAGTTATGTCATAAAATTATTGTAATTCCTTAAAATAATAGATAATGTGATTGTATGTTACAAAATATTTAGAGCACATGAAAAGCATAGCATGTGGGTTCAAAATCATGGGTTTCTTCTTTTTTGGAAAATTATTGCTCTATTTTCTATAGTGTGCATGTATTATATCTTGCTTTGGCCTCAAACATTCAACCCAAAGGGCCCAAAGGGCCAAACCTACATGTGAGATGTTCAAATATGTGTTTTGTATAAACTATATAAAAATAAATAATTATCAAGCATACTCTCCATTAGATTTGTATATTTTAAGATATTATTCTAAAAAATATCATGATGACGTGAAGCTCTTGATTACATTTTGTTGATGGCAATGTTACTCACAGAAACAAGGCAAATAAATTCTTCACAAACAAACTGTGAAGAGCCTATCCTTCTTGAAAGAATCAACTAGAGGAAACCCTAGGGGATCCATATGATAGGACAAAGGTTTGCTCAATTCAATCCCAAGTCTCTGGTAGTCAAGTCTTGACAATACTAGGTTCACTTCAGGGTATGATGTGATATTGTTGTTAATCTCAAAGGGAATATGTTTGTTTGAAATCATATGTATTAGACACTGGACTTTTCAATTAGATCATAAAATAATATCGTGAAATCAAAATATTTGAAACAATACTTCGCGAACATCAACAATTTTTCTATCACTTAAGTAGATTTAGCTTTAAGCACTCAGCAATTTCATAGGAAACAAAATATTTTCAATAAATTTTCATTCATTCATCTATTTTTTGAAACATTTTCTAGAATTTAAACATCTATTCTAAAATAAATCATAAAAATACTATAAAATTAAAATTTACCCTGGTTATTCTCCACACATGCCCCCAAAGAATTAACCAAATCAAAGCAAATCGATTTATACTTCACCAAATTGTTTCACAACTACATATAAAATGGTGCGATCTTTTAAAGAAAGGGGTTTTAGTTTGGACACCGAGTAGGTTATGCGTGCACCCTTAAACAGCATAGCACACAGTCTTGTTTGGTTGAACTAACAAAACCACCTACAAAGATTCATGAGATAGGTAGCTATTAAATTGGCTTCAATATTGATTAATATCTACATGCATACAAGTTTTTAGACTGGAACGATTCAGAAAATAGGAAAAAAGAACAAAACTTAGACAATTTTTGGCTCTTCCGATATCCACAAATTCTGAACTTAACTTAAAAAGAAATATCCTTTGGCCTTTTATAATAGTAAGGCACAGATAAGATAAGACAAATACATGAGAGGAAATCCAAGGGATAAATCACATCAAGGCACGTGGAATGTAGTGACTAGTAGAGAATTGCAATTGAAGTCAATGAAGGTTAACTCCAATCGCACGTTGAAGCACTTTGAGCTTTAATCCTTTTATTATCAGGGTTCCTTCTTGGAACCAAACAAATCCGCTCAAACAAAGTGTAGGAACTTCCCATACATTCAAAATGATCAGGTGGAATTTTCATTCCTACATTTAGGTTCATCCTCAATTTGAACATTCTAGGAATGAGCAACCCCCGGGATGGATACATTTCTTTGTCACATGCTTAAATTCTAGAGTTATGGTTTCCTAGTATTCAATGCATCTTCACAACGAAATCTATTCCAACATGAGCTTTTAAAGTGTATTGTTGAACCTAGAAACACCATCGGATATGTCTGCAAATTTGATTTTCCTAACCGTCCATACCCGAACTTTGCATCTCCTACAATTACAAATTCCACTCATTAAATCCCTTTAAAAAAAATAGTTATAAACATTTCATGTAAATAAAACCATCATTCAATTGTTATCACATAAATTTCTCATAAATAACATGCTTTCTAGCATATTACAAATCCTTGCATGATTAGCATTCATATATCAGGTTACTAGACTATCAGACTCATTGGATAACTTTATGATTTTAAAACTTCACTTTACATCTCTACCCGGTACCTGGTATTCATCTTTACCCTTGAATTTTCCCTAGACTTCAGTTTTATTGGAACTTCCATCTTACGAAACCTCAACTACCGAACCGGAACATTCTGCTCACATTTGCATTACCTTTTTCCTTTTCAAGCATTCCTAGTTCCCAGTATCCGATACCCAGAACACTACTTTACGAAGTACTCTTTTATTAAAATTTATCTTTGCTCTTCACTTTTGGTGATCTTTTCAACTAGCTATCTCAAGTGCCATAAGAGTTATTTTTTTCACTTGGGTCCCCAAGTCTTACAATCTCGGTGTGTGTTGTAAGACCACACAACAACTTGCAACCAATAAAACCAAATTTACACCAAAACTTGAGATTAAATCACCAGCTGTAAATTATAATTTATGCATACTTTAAAACAATAACATTTACCTTTACCTAGATTCTAGAATAAAAAATTAAAACTCACCTGGAAACATCCGTGTGTGCTCTAATTATTCTAATTTTTTAAATTCAATGAAAAGAATTAGTTCATTGATATTGAATTACATAATATGGTAATCCTCCAAAGCCAACCAAGGATAGAGCTTTGCTTCCAGTCAAGCGTCCATAGCCCCAACAAGGTTATCTCTATAATTCCCCCCAAACATAACTCTACAGCCAGCTAGGCATCTATAGCCCCAGTAGAGACATTTGGATAGCCTAAAGAGTTAATTTTTTGTTTTTCAGATATTGCAATGATAGTTCATTTTTCCCTTTTGATATTTCAATAATAGCTCATTTTCAACTTGCAAGCAATGAAACCCACTATTAGGTTGGGAATTACAATGGTAGCGAAGGTTACCTTTTGATTTTTCATTCAATGCAAATCCCTTCATCAATTCACTACTTCCCAAAAATTCATTTAATAATTCCCTATTGGTTCGTATCTCCAACTAAATTTTACCACTTTATGCCAAATCCTAGCTAACTACAACTCACTATATGTTAGAAAATATGCATAAATTAAAATTTAGCAATGAACAATTGATTTAATCACCAAATTTAAAGCTAAATTTAGAACCATTAGTTACCACCCTTCCGATAAAATTTTATGGCAACTACTAAATACTTGGCTAGCACTTTTGATTTGATGGAATTGCACCACATTAATGAATCGGGAATGTCATGATGACATTGAAACATGATCACATTATTCTGCATTAAATTTACATGCCTTAACTTGCACGTATTGCTTCTTTCAAATTACATGGGTGATGACGTGTGTTTCCTTACCAGCTTCATTTTCCTTTTTACTCCGCACACACAAGCACCTCCATAGTTAATATGACTTAAGAAAAATACATGAAATGACCACTATTAACTTTGAAATCTTCAACTTGTTTGATTCACAGTCTTCGTACTGATCAAATTTGAAGCAATTTATCACCAACTCTGTGTAAAGAATTAATTTGATTTAACATTTCACTCTAAAGAAAATTATTCAGTTGCCACCTTGCTTACGGTTTCCAAGACTCCAACTCGAGGAAACTATGTACCACAACTTCCTCATGACTTTCTATAAATTCCGCACTACTTCTCAAATTATTCACGCTTTTACTTAGTTTTCTTGTTATTCTACATTTCTTGCTTTGGTAGTTCTTACTTGCTTCTAGGTTATGGATACTCCAATTTTTCCTAACCTTCTCTCGCCCCCAGAATATTTTCTTAGGAAGTATCACACCACAAAGGCTTGAAAATGTTTTCTTCATTCGAACTTCCAGTTTTATTGTACCAAATTTGAACTTAGTTCTCAGGGAAAAGTATGTAGAATCCATCCGCTATTTCCAGTTCTATTCTGATGTGGCTTCTCATTTTGTAGCATCACTTCTGGATATTGGGCTTCCTATTGAAGATGTTTTCTTGACTACCAATCTGATAGTAAGGCCTAAATATTTGGAGAATCTAGATACTATTTTATCTATTGCACACCTGACCATTAGGATCCTTTTAATGGATGATATTCCTTGATTCCTAGAACACAGGGAAGTGGTTCCACTCTAGCCTTTCCTCACTGACCTCCATATTCATGACTTTGAGGTTCACCAGGAACTCACCTACATAGGGTATTTGGGCCTAATAGACGAGGCATCCCATATCGACTAAATGGCTACTCCTATTTACAAGTTGACTTACTCTTTTTTTGTTTTTTTGATCTTTTGAAGCAAGAATTTTGATACTCCATGTATATACGTGATACACACACACACATACACACACATATCTATATAGCTTTGTAGTACATCTTAAAGCGTGTATTTACTATGCATGGTTTTATCATTTTCATTTCACAACATAGTTTTACAAATTTTTGAATTAACTCTCATGTGTAAGATAAGTTAAGCAGAATTTGCTAATGCAGGGGCCAAACAAAAAAGAAAAAGAAAGAAAAGTGACAACAATAAAAAGAAAAAATAAAATAAAACAAACCCTATGAAAATAAAACTAACCCTAACTAACCCAACTTCTAATTTAATAAACAATTAACCCTAACAAAATGACTTATTTTAATTTCAATGACTATTTCCATTGTTGTTTTGGTACAAATTACAGTGGGTTTATCCTTAAATTCATTCAAAAATATTTCAACAATTCTACTATAACAATGAATTCTTCTAATTTTTTGTGTTTAATAATCATAAATTCAAAGGTGTACATACCGATAACTCAGCTCATATGTATGAAAATGACCTCATTAAAGGTCAATTGCACACATTTTTTTTTATGTGACCATACTCTACCTTCTTTTAGCCCTAGTTCATGGTTTGTCTATTTACTCTGTTCATTTCCATGAACAACTGAGTCCATTTCTTGGCTTTCTTCTCCTTCAAAAATTTTTGTGTCTTTGGTCCTGTCTTCACTTTGCACTTTGTTAAACCAAGATATACCACAATTTATATTGTTATCAAAGAGAGAGAAAGTAAAAGTTTGATACTCTGTATCTTGCATAAAATTAGGAAAATTTCCCTTTTTAACTTGTAAATTTTCAACTTGGAGAAAAATGCACTCATCTCCCACTCGATTTTCCCACTCCTTTTCTTCATTTGCATTTTTGACATATAAGGAGAATGATGACTCATCAATACCATTTCCTTTTTTCTAATGCTGTGTCTCTGAATCTCGACATTCTCGCCTATTTTCCTACAAAAGGTTAGGATTTTCTTTATAATAATTGCAATTATCAAACTGTTTTGATGTACCTGCTAATTTTTTAATATTTACAATTCCACTAGGGTTGAACACATTTCTCATTAACGATTCTTGTCTTCTAGCAGTTAGAGCTTCTTTTTTAATAGAATCACTTTACACATGGCTAAACTTACCCTAGTTAAGAAAATTTCACAATCAATTTCATCGTGATCAGTTGTATCATGAATTCTACACTCGGTGACTCTACCAAAGGTGAATAAACTCAAAGGATGTAATCTCTAGTTAAAAAATTTCCAAATTTTCTCAACTTCCACATTGAAATACCAACTTGCACTAAATATTTGCTTTACAAGCTTTCTCGTTGAAATCAGGACTAATACAAATTTCAAAATAGGCCCTCCTTCTAGCACCAATTCTTGTTGATGGTGATGTTACTCATAGCAACAAAGAGAATAAATTTTTCACAAAAAAACCATGAAGATCCTATCCTTCTTGAAAGACTCAACCAAAGGCAACCCCAAGGGATCCATATGATAGGAAAAAGGTTGGCTCAGTTCAATCCCAAGTCTCCAATAATAAGGTCTTGACAGTACTAGGTTCACTTCAGGGTATGATGTGATATTGTTGTTAATCTCAAAGGGAATATGTTTGTTTGAAAGCATATATCAGACACTAGATTTTTTAGTTAAATCGTAAAATAATATCATGAAATCAAAATATTTGAAACAATACTTCATGAACATCAGCAATTTTTCTATCACTTAAGTAGTTTTAGCTTTAAGCATTCATCAATTTCATAGGAAACAAAATATTTTCAATAAATTTCCATTCATTCATCTATTTTTTGAAACATTTTCCAAAATTTAAACATATATTCTAAAAAAAAGCATAAAAAATACTAGAAATTAAAATTTCTTCTGATTATTCTCCACGCATGCCCCAAAGAATTAACCAAATCAAAGCAAACCACTGTATACTTCACCAAATGGTTTCACAGCTACATATAAAACAGTGTGAGCTTTTAAAGAGAGGGATTTTAGTTTGGACACTGAGTAGGTTCTGCATGCACCCTTAAACGACGTAACACACAGTCTTGTTTGGTTGAACTAACAAAACCAGCTACAAAGATTCATGAGATAGGTAGTTATCAAATTAGCTTCAATATTGATTAATATCTACATGCATACAAGTTTTTAGACCGGAATGATTCAAAAAACAGGAAAAAATAACAAAACTTAGAGAAGTTTTGGCCCTTCCAATATCCACAAATTCTGAACTTAACTTAAAAAGAAGTATCCTCTAGCCTTTTATAGAAGTAAGAAATAGATAGGATAAGACAAATACATGAGAGGAAATCCAAGTGATGAATCACATCAAGGCATGTGGAATGTAGCGACTAGTAGAGAATTGCAATTGAAGTCAATGAAGGTTAACTCCAATCGCACGTTGAAGCACTTTAGGTTTTAATCCTTTTACTATCAGGGTTCCTTCTTGGAACCAAACAAATCCGCTCAAACAAAATGTAGGAACTTCCCATACATTCAAAATGATCAGGTGGAATTTGCATTCCTACATTTAGGTTCATCCTCGATTTGAACATTCCAGGAATGAACAACTCCCAAGATGGATACACTTCTTTGCCACATGCTTAAACTCCAAAGTTTTGGTTTCCCGGTATCCGGTGTATCTTTGCAACGAACTCTATTCCAACATGAGCTTTTAAAGTGTATTGTTGAACCTGGCTACACCATTAGATCTTTCTGCAAATTTTATTTTCCTAATCATCCATAACTGAACTTTGCATCTCCTACAATCACAAAATCCACTCATTAAATCCCTTTTTAAAAAAAAACATTTATAAACATCTCATGTAAATAAAGCCATCATTCAATTGTTATCACATAATTTTCTCATAAATAACAAGCTTTCTAGCATATTACAAATCCTTGCATGATTATATTTCATATACCGGATTATTGGACCATTAGACTCATTGGATAACTTGATGATTTTAAAACTTTACTTTACATCTCTACTCGGTACCCGGTATTTAGCTTTACCCTTGAATTTTCCTCAGACTTTAGTTTTACCGAAACTTCCATCTTACTGAACCTCAACTATTAGACCAGAACATTCTATTCACATTTACATTACCTTTTTCCTTTTTCAAGCATTCCCAATTCCTGGTATTCGATACCCGAAACACTACATTACAAAGTACTCTTTTATTAAAGATTTATCTTTGCTCTTCACTTCTGGTGATCTTTCCAACTAGCTAGCTCCTGCCATAAGAGTTAGTTTTTTCACTTGGGTCCCCAAGTCTTATAGTCTTGGGGTGTGTTGTGAGACCACACAACACCTTCCTATATATTTTTTCCTAAAATTTGAATACATTAAAGTTTCAATATTCAATTTCATTTGCTAATGTTTTCATTTTTTGTTAAAAACTTATGTATAGATTTTTTGTTGTCATTTTTAATTTGTTCATCCAATTTTAAAATACATCATATTTTTAAATTCTAGACTCCATTTTACACACATTAAAAAAAAATGATTTTTTATTAATTTTTTCAAAAATTAATGTACAATCCTCTTTTAGTTAAATTGTCTTTTTTAAAGATCATAAGCCCATTCTATATTTCTTGTGGGATTATGGAAACAGAATGAGAATATGATTTTTATTTATTTAATTTTAACCCAAAGTTAATTAATATTTTCAAACTTGGTAAATTGGACTAATCAAATATTTATAATATTAAATGTTGATAACTCAAAATAGTAAATGTGATTTCGTGAAAAAAATTATGATAGCCTTTATGGATAATGTAAGTCAAAATTACTAACTAAATTGGTGAGAATTGGTGAAGGGTTATAGAAAATCTTTATTGAGCATCTTTTGAGGGAAAATATTAAAAATATATTAATATCATTCACTTGTTGAGAGACATTTGATTTTTGAGACCTCAACATCTATATATTAGATGCAGTATTCTTCATATGATTATCTTGAGCATTTGTGTTCATTCATTACAAGATCAATGATAGAAACCCCTTTGATTTCTTGAGAGCAATCTCATTCAAAGAATTTATTTGCATTTTAAAATTTTGTTTAGATTTCAACATACTTTTTAGTATATTATATTTGTATATTTTGTGAAGGAGTTATAAGAAGAGTATTTTTTTCATTCATATTTATTATTCATTTAGTGAATGTAAATTAGTTGCATGTACTTTAGTGAAGACATCTCTTTTATGTGCATCTTAATATATATTTCTTGAAAATCAACAAGTTATGGGATTCATCCCATAGTGTGATGGTTAAGTAGTGGCATTATTATTGTGGCTACTAGGGTTCAAGTCTCTATTGGGTTATTGTGATTGTAGGCACTATGCCTTTGTTGATTGATCTAGTGTGCTTGTAGGCTTGACCCATAGTCCCCAATTTTCCTTTGTTGATTGATTGAATGTGCTTGTAGGCTTGACCCATAGTCCCCAAAGCACTTGCGAATCCAAAAAAAACAAGTTATGTTTCAACAATTAAAATACTTAAAATCTAAAAGCATTCACTAAAATCTATGGTTCAAGAAATTATAATTAAGGGGGGAGCACACTTAATTTTCTATTGTTATAGTTGTTCCATTTTTATAAAAATGTCATTCATAAAAAATTAGCAAAAAAAACATAAACTATAATATCATTTATTAAAAAATTAGCAAAAAAAGGCATAAACTATAATGTCATTCATTAAAAAATTAGAAAAAAAAGGCATAAACTATTGAGTGTGACCTCAATGATCCATTTCATAACTCCACTAAAAAATGTTTTCCCTCATTTTTACAAAAGCAAAACAAAAAAACAATCACCTTCCACTCAAAACAATTGTGAAATATTTTTAAAAACTCAATTTTAATCTGATGTTATATTATATTTTTCTAACAAAAATAGGATCACTTTGTATACTCTTCTACTTGATGCTCTTGAGTTTAGAAACAAATTATGTCCTATTAATATCATTTATTGTCACATCTTCATTGAACATGATTATCTTTAATTTCTTGAAAAATATCAATTTCAATAATTTTAGGAAAATTATTTACTTTTAACCTCTTTTTGACCTCTAATTTATGTGCACTAAGTTTATTAAAAAATAATAATAATAAATATAAATTTAGCCATAAACCAAACCATATGTAAAAATATAAACTTGTTAATATAATTATAGACATTAGATTTCCATAGTCCATAATATTGATAATGATAATGTGATTCTCGAAATGTTGATGCAAATAAATTCACACAGTTGAATCAAGAAAAATAGCTCTCATTGTTTTTTAAATAAAAAGCAGCAAAAACAAGGGTGTTGTCCCATCACAACAAGGCAACCAAGGCCATCTAGAGCAAACACATTAGCAACATAGTGACAACAGAGTAAACCAAGCCATCGCCCCCAGCAAAACATCAAAAACTACAAAACAACACTAAAGACAATAATAAAAAGAGTCCATCATGCAAGCATGATACTGAGCAGTCAAGTCCGTAGACCCCCAGGGGTCGAACCAATCATAAAATAACATATACATAACAATCATAGATAAACTATTTAAAAACATAAAGAACCAAAAGCCTAATTCTTTCCTTCCATGCATGGTTTATCCTTAATAGCAGTCGCCCAATCCGTCATGAGGAACTTGAGCAGTTCCTTAAAGCTAGCGTTCTCCTCACCATCATCCGCGGACTTGTCCTTTTGTAGCAGATAAAGACTAGTAGTTGACATGTGCATGACCTTTAGGGCAAAGTGTGACACTTCCTGAACCTTTTTTTCCAATCTCTCGATTCTCCCTTTCAGCATGTCCATTTCATCCCCCGCTTGTTTCTTTTTATTATAATCTTCTTTCAAGGGGACATTTCCCTCAACCGTATTAGAGGCCTGGGGTTTAATGGTAGAGCCCTTCTTCAAACTTTCAGACACGTGGGAGGCACTACTCGCCGAGACAGACTGATCATCCCCTCCCACCACCTGTTCCTCAAGATCTTTGTTGTCACTCCCATTACCATTGTCTGAATCTGAAGCCTCCTTGAGACTTCCCACTTTATCCTGCTTAAAGACCAATCTATTGGATATGCAGGGGGTATTAGCTTCTTCAATGATTTCAATATCAGAATCAATTTGGTGGAGGCAGAATTTTGTTTTCTTAGAAGCTTTGGCCTTCATTCTCGGGGTAGGAGCAACACGTTTTTTATCCTTACCCTTTTCCCTCGAAACCATTGCAGGGGACGAACCATGGGGAAGGGCTTTCAAAGCAGGATTTTTTAAACAGTTTTTCTTGCTTGAGCCTGACACATCCAAAATGCTAGCAGAAGGGGGAGTAGAGGAAGTCGGGGTTTCATCAAGAGCAGTCGGACAAGGGACTTCTTGCACAGTGATAGGCCGAGTAGGGAAAAGGGCCATATGGAAATGATAAAGCCTAGGCATAAGGCCTTGGTGTAGGATGGTGTAATTCTTTCCAGAAAATGAGGCTTCATTAAACTCAGTAACAGTGTTATCCAAAGAATGGAAAAAGAAAAATGGAATGGAAATATATTGGTTATTCCTAAGGTGGTTGAGGAAATATATCAGAATCAATTTGGTGGAGGCAAAATTTTGTTTTCTTAGAAGCTTTGGCCTTCAGTCTCGGGGTAGGAGCAACACGTTTTTTATCCTTACCCTTTTCCCTCGAAACCATTGCAGGGGACGAACCATGGGGAAGGGCTTTCAAAGGCGTTTTTAACTTATTTTCTTGCATGGGCACGACATCAAATGCTACTTGAAGGTAAGAGGAAGTGGGGTTCGTCAAAACTGATCGGAGGACTTCTTACCTGGGTGATAGGTTGAAGCGGGGAAAGGGCCATATGGAAGTAGTATTAAAAGCCTAGGCATAAGGCCTTGGTGCAGGATGGTGTAATTTTTTGAAAATGAGGCTTCATTAAACTCAGTAACAGTGTTATCCAGAGAATGGGGGTGATCCCATAATAGTCGTTTACAATTTTTGCCCAAACTGGACACTGAAATTATTATTTTTAACTAAATCTTCACATTTGAGCCTATAAGCTATTTCATCATTGAGGAGTTTGAAGATGATGAAAACTAGAGTTTCGTGACATTTTGTTTATAGATTCTAAATATATTTTTTTCAAAATTTTTGGAATCAGATTGCGCTTCTTTTTCCATCTCCACGAAATTGATTTTTGAAAACAACATTTTAAAGAGAGTAGTGGTACACCCACTTAGAGTATAGCAGCATAACTTTTTTTCCATGAAGGATAAAATTCTAATTCTTTCAAATTTAGATTTGTAACTCTGATATCTAGTGCTTCCACTTGGTTGAATGTAGTTTTATTGAATGTTTTTTTTTTTTTAATCAAGTTTCAAAGTCAAACAAATTACAATTCAAACCTGTTGTGATCATTATACTTAGCGTAACTTTTTTTAATATATATGTCAAAATTTAATTTAATTTTTGTTGGATCAAGGACTTCAATATCTGAATTGCACTCATATTTTTCAAAAAAAATTTATAATCTTCTATTTTTTCCTGTGAAGAACGAAAGAAATTCATTTTCAATGAAAAACCTATGTTTAATAAAACTTAAAAACAAATACATAACAAAACCAAAACATATTAAAATTATATTAATTGGATAGCTTGTTCTGAGGAATACTATAATCATTTGAAATAGATTTTACATGAATTCATTTATCCCTCAAAAGCTAAATCAAAAGTGATTTTTTATCAGCATTTTGATAGGTGTAAAAGAGATGCATATATAGGTATGGTTTAAAACTAGCGAGGTTCTATCCAAGGGGGTTTGATCTAAAGTGATTTGATCAAACCCTCTTCAATTGGAATCCTTAAAATGGAACTTTTTAAGGCTTAAATCATTATATGGAAAAGGAAAAATGGAATGGAAATATACTGGTTATTCATAAGGTGGTTGAGGAAATTAAAATGGTAATAGTAATAAACCCCATACCTTCCTTCCAGTGTGAAGCACTTCATGATAACCATACAAATTTTGTCCCACGGTTCTGAAAGTGCCTCCTAGTCATAGCCACCCTGCAGCTTGATGGGTTTCTCCTCACCCCAAAAGAACTGGTTAAGACTAATCTGGTCTGGCACTTTCGTGGTTTTTTCCAGTACGACCACTATTTGAAAGTCTCGTGGCTCTAGCAATAACCTCCTCAGAAACTTTAAAAGAAATGTCTCTAATGGTAACCCTACCATCATTCCAAGAGGTGAAAAACTTAATTGATAGACCATCGTCGTGCCCAGTCATGTTCTCCATATACTAGGCAATGTCGCCCTCCTTGCAAATGTGCCAAACAGTGGCATCCGCTTTCCACTCATCACATTTTTCTAGCTCCACGCGCACTCTGTCCCCACCCATAGATCCCACACAAAAGTTGTAGACCACCAAAATAGTAAAGAGATAACCAAGGCAAAAGCGATGGCAACCAATTCTAGAAATATCGATAGAGAAAGGGTAGGTGAGAAGTGACAAGAAAAGTTAGAAAAGACGGCAATAAATGCCACAGCTCACATCCCACGCAAAGGTAGTAGCTCCCTCATGTGAATCGCCTAAGGCACGTAAGGGCATGATATTGGCATAATACTTGGCCAACTCAAAAAAATTAAATAAAATCCACTAACTTATGAGGCTTAGCACGACAATTTAGGAGGTTCAAAAAATGATGACACCACCGGCCACTAGGGACAGAAAGACTCACCTTACCATCAGCCCAAAAGCGGTCATACATGCCAAAGGACGATCGTCTGATATCCATCACCTCACATAACCGCCAATTATTGAAAACCATGCTCCCGCCAAAAATACTAACCAAAGTTAGTAGGAGGCTGGCTAAAATTAGAAAACGCCATCTAGGGTTCACCATTTAAATTGTTTAGATCTTCCCTAAAACAAGCCAGAGTTGAGGGGGGCAAAAAATCCACTTTTTACCAACATCGTAGCCCTTCAATCTCCAGACCCACTGCCACCAAGTTGTCAGCAATCGCTCTCATTGTTAATATAACATTAAATTTATATTATTTTAATAAAATAAATTCAAAAAGTAGCATGGGTATATTAATTCCCCATTACACTTTGTTTTATACATCAAATTTGTTTAGTGAATTGAAAATGGTATATACATTTAGAAGAGTGAAATATTCTAAAGATCAATATATGTATTCTAACATTTGTAGATTTAAAATTAAGTGTTGCACACCTTAAGATAAACCAAATCAATTTTGAACCATTAAGAAATAAATCTTAAAATAATAGTTATGTAAAATTATTAAATAAATATAAAAATATACAATAGCAATATCTAAATGATAAACCTATATAAAAATTATATAAACAAAAATGAAGATTAATATATGATGTTAACTAACCTTTCACCCAAGCCTCGTATGTGACCTCACTGGTTCATAACTTCACTAAAAAATGTGTACCCCCATTTTTACCAAAAACAAAACAAAACAAAACAAAAAGCAAAAAATAAAAAACTACCTTCCACTAAAAAAATTGTGAAATATTTTTAAAAACTCAATATTTTAATATGATTTTATATTATATTTTTCAAACACAAATAGGACCACTTTACCTACTCTATTTGATGCTCTTGAATTTAGAAACTAGATTATGTCCTTATTAATGTTGTTTTTTTGTCAAATTTTCAATGAAGATGAATATCTTGAATTTCATGACAAAAATCGACTTCAAGAATTTTAGGGTAAATATTTACTTTTAACCTCTTTTTGACCTCCCATTATATGCACTTTTATTAAAAAAAAATAACAATAATAAATATGAATTTAACCATAAGCCAAACCACCCACACCATTTTTTGTGAATATGTGTATTTTTATCTATTATTAATATAGATATAGTCCCTTATTCATCAAAAATATAAACTTTTCTTAATATAACATTAAATTTAAATTATTTTACTAAAATAAATTCAAAAAGTAGCATGGGTATATCAATTCCACTATTACATGTCATTTTATACATCACAATTGTTTTGTGACTTGAAAATGCATATCATTATTTGTATTCAAACATTTGTAGATTTAAAATTAAGTGTTGCACACCTTAAGATAAACCAAATCAATATTGAATCATTAAGAAATAAATCTATATCTTAAAATAATAATTTCATGAAAAAATGTGCATTTATAGAAATAAATGTAAAATCATTAAATAAGTACAAAATAAAGATACAATAACAATATCTAAATGATAAACATGTATAAAAATTATATAAACTAAAATTAATATAAAGCTAGTCATAAATCAAACCAAATTGTTAATATATTATTGATAAATTTTAAAATATATACTAATTTCACCATTATACAATGTTCTATGCATCAAATTTATTTAGTGCGTTGAAATAATCCCATGCATTAAAGAGACTTAAATATTATTTTAGCTTTTGTATATTTAAAATTTCATTATTGCACGCCGTAAGATAAACCAAATCAATCTTGAACCACTAAGAAACAAACCTTGGAAATAACAATTTCAAAGTAAAATGAATATATATAAATAAAAAATAAAAATATATTAATATTTAATAAATATGAATAAAATTAATATAAATAAAAATAAAAAATAAATGTAAAACAAGAATATAATGATATAATAAAAGTTTATGATAGTAATTAACCAAAATACATAATTATTTAAATTTAATCATGAACCAAACCAAATAAAATATATATTATTAAATTTAAATGATTTTATTAAAATAAATTTAAAAAATGGCGTGGGTATTACGAATTTCACCATTACACAGTGTTCTATGCGTTGAAGAGACTAAGGTACTGCAGATTCAAATTCGTTGTAACTCGAACCTCCCATTCATTGCACAGCTCCCGATGACGTTAATTTTGAGACGACCATCGAGAGCGATGCAAAACAATTTCCAGCAAATGCCTTACAAAGGGAGACGGAGGGGTTACGCCACAGGGTCAAATGCCACGTCAACCCTTTAATGGAAGGCAAGAATATACATTTGGTGGACAATTTCTTATGCTTTGTTCAAGATGACTTTTACTGTTGGTTGCCATGAGAAATGATGTCTCCAGTCGAAAAGATAGAGTATGGTGGGTCTACCTAACTTAGGTGATAAGGCCCATGACGACCGTTATCTGTTTGGTGACAAATTGCACCACACACCACTGTCATCCTTCTCTTTCCATTTCTATGATTCGTTAATTTGAATTCAGAGTCCAGATAAATAATTATCATCCCTTTTTCTTTTAAAACTGAAAATGACTGTGAATGATTCCCTCTTATTAAACTTAAAAAGATGTCGTCAATCTCCTCCCTTTCAATTCTTTGAGTAACTTAAAAACAATCTTTCGGATAATACTCTCATTTATGTGTTTAATCATACTGTGTTAAAGTAAGCAATTCAGAACTGCACATTATATGACTGAATACATAGATTGTGTGTAGATTTCAGTTTAACTTTCCTGCCATTCTTAACCTTCACACCTGGCACTTTCTTAAAATGTTGTCACACCATTCCACCAGGGATTGGTGTATTCTAACTCTAGGAAAGAGGATCCAGTACCTGAGCGTGTTTCAATAGTTGTTATAGCATTTGTTGATTTAATGCCCAATATTTTTAACAATATTGGACCAATAGTTGTGACTTCAAAGTTGTTAGTGTTGATGATAACTGCCATAATTGAACAAAATGTATTCCTTAGATCTAAAAAGCAATAAATCATGTGATGCCACATCAGCGCACCAATAAAACATGACATAATGCACAACTATCGGTCTCACTTTTTTTGGGGCCTTTTTGGACACCTCGACAAAAAGCATGCTGATGTGACGTCATATTTGATGATGTCACCCTGAAACCTTAGTTATAAGCAGGGGACTTGCCAAGTGAGCTGCTGTAAAAAATTGGGAGTGATTTGAAATTTCTACATAGGATTTTGAGAAGCACGGAGTTAGGGTGCTCAACTACCAGGTCCTCTCTCCTATACAGGAAAAGAGAAACAAGCCCAACAATGTTTTGACTGCATTTCTTTCTGCACTTGGTGCAGTCACTTATCCGCAATTTTTTGTCTCAATGGCTTAAAAAGATGGCTGTTATAAAAAATAACTTCATTGTAACCTCTGTGTTCAATGCCAATCAGAAATTAATAATTACCAATTAGAAATCCTACAAGGCATCGATTTAGTCTGTTCTGCAAATGTGTCTGTAGTCTGTACATACGTAAATGTGACCCATGATTGCCAGGATTTATAGCTTGCAGGAAAGCTACAACTTACCTTTGCATCTATATCATTATCTTGCACATGCAGCTATAAAATGTTTTCTGTGTCTATGAATGAATTGTACAAAGAGCTACAAGCAACCGACTTCATTTGGAAAAGTGTTCTGAACATGCAAACTTTGCTCTTCTTGGTTTTCAAAATCATATGCTGATTAAATCATGCACTACAAGGTAATTTGTTTGAATATAGTGCTTTCTGAAAATATGTTTTTGGGCAGAAGTTTTCAAATTTGAAGATATAAAGCTTGATAGCAGTCTGCTCTCTGCATATTTCTACAACTTGTGGGTTTTCAAAATGTAAATTAAAGAATTAGTTACATAGCTTTGTTGTTTGGGGTAATTTAGGATAAAATAGGTTCCCTAACATACTCTGCTTATCATTACAAGTATAAGGCTTCATGTTTATTGAATTCCATGGTTCTAATACACTATTCCCAAACACAAGAACCAGGCAGTAGGCACACTTTTACTTCTATTAGAAGATAGGATCTTCCTCTTCAAAAAGGCTATTTCTCGATAGCAGCCTGAGGTTAGTGACCACTGTAATCGAAGTTTAAGATTTCATGTGGTAACACAGTTATAATTAGATTAATATACACATACATCATTTGTTTTTCATTTAGTAAACAGATAAGACCTTAGAAGTGTTTGAATCTTTCAATAGGGAACTTAGTTATTTTCTGTATATTTGATAGATAATAGATGAAATAATTGCCTCCAATAATGCAGTAAGTCCAGCATAGAACATGTTAAATTAAATGCTTTCCCTCAACAAAATTTCTTTCCACAACAATGGAATGCTAATTGTTGAAATCAGTCTATAATGTGAAGACAAATCCACGAATGAAGCTATACTTCGTCTCTTTTGCTGCTCATTTGACATCTATGTACATCGATTCAATGGATCAAGTTAATAGATTTTGTTTCCTTTCTTGTGAACATTATCTGTACAATCCATTATACTAATTATCCCACAAGGACTGATTGAAACATATGATGCATGCATGTCCACACTCATTCTTCTCAAGTGAGCCTTGCAGGGAGTGATTCATTGAGCATCTACTTGTACAAGATTTTTGTCCATTTTACCAACTGTCAGGGTAAGAAATATAAGTATCATTGTTCCCATGCTGGAGCTGTAAAAACCAAAACTAATAATGAGATTCTTCAATAATATACCAGGTTAGACCATAAAAAAGCCTAACAAGTAGGCAATTGTGAAAAAGATTTGAGATTTACTTTAGATGATAATCAACCAGCAAGTTCATGATCCTGAAAGAAATCTGAATCTTCATCCCAATCTCAACAACTCATTCTTAGTGAAAATAAAGTACCGTGTGAGGTTTAAATGACTCCCATTAATATTATAGGCTTTTCATAGAAATAGAATATAAGTAGAAGAGATGCACCTATTTGTAACCGAATCTCAAGATATGAATAATCATATTCATAATTCAAGAAAAAATAGGTTGTCTTCAAGATCCTCACACTTAATTTGCACACAACTTAAAAAAATTTCCCACCAAAGAAAACAGAGAACAGTCAAAGGGGTTTAGCCTAGACAGTGTAGTATTTACTAGTTACAAGTCAAACTAACTGCTCATGTCAATGATATTTAAAGACTGACTTTCATTGTTTTCACCAGGGCAAGCTATAAGATATAGATTTCGTGGCCATGACTTGTGAGATATGGGGATCCCTTGAGATTCTGTGAATAGATGGAAATGGCCAAGAAACTATTTTATAACCAATTTGTTGAGTACTACAGCTCGCAGCCAATAAACTTTGCATATTAGGTTTTATGGTTCATACTTAACAATGATTGGAGGTTGGCTTCAAAATTGAAAAGCAAACAGCCTCTTCCAGTCTTTAGAAACATGCAGGATAAAAGTTCTCTATCAGATCTTCTGACCTAAACTTCTTACCATCATTGCAACATGTTCATGTAACTAGTGAACAAAACAATGCAAACCATTACTTGTGGCACAAGACTGCATTTATCCTTCTTAATTGTCTGACCTTAGTACCGCAATAATGAGTAAAAGGAAGCAATGTTGCAATAAATAAGATGGTGCACATCAATAAATATTTGTCAGAACCCTTCCCAGCATGCAATCTTTCTTCATGAACTTGCTTGGTCAAATTGTTTATGTTAAAAATATCCTTCCTAGCTTGCAGATTGCAGAAAATACAAGTATAACAGTGACTTTGTGTAAAAGATGAGACCAATCAATAATTGAAAAAGCAATAAAATTACTTAAATAGAAATAAAACTGAAAAGGCAAGGTTAAGTTATTACAGTGTTGCAAAAATAAACAGGATTTTCCTTGGGTCAATTGATGCAGTAGGTCTGTATCTGCGAAACCGCCCATTACTTAATCATGCAGGTGAGAATCAGTTTCTTTGTATTGTGTTGGTGCTGTTACAGGAAGAATCATGCTTTTTGGTGAATTGCCTTGCAACAAAGACTCCATGAATTCTATTTGAGAACCTGCAAAATGAATTTATAAACATAGATGATCATCCACTTACCTCTTTCTAAGCATATTAAAAAATACAAGTACATGGAATAACTAGAGGAAGTAATTTTATGAATCTCTTCTCTTAAGATTTAACAAGGTATATTTTATGAACTTCAGATTCTTCCTATTCTTAGGAACTGCATCTCAGATATAACATGGTGAACATTCCAACCATAAAAACGTTTTCCTGTTTTATTTGTGACCTATAGGCATAATCAATTCTGTTTGTATCTGCCCCACTTAATTGCTCTATACAACCTAGCACAAAATATTTAATTTGGTAATTCTATTCACATGTAACAACAGAGGCTATATTATTTAAAATATAAAACTGTTGGTTAATACTCGATATGACCAATACAATTAGTTCCAATTGCTTGTTAAAGACTCTTCTGGACAGAAAATGCTAACCTCTTGGTGTACCTCTTGGTGTACACTTGGCCCCTCTGTTAGTATCATCTTCAAAATGAAATTCACTAGTTTTCCTGTCATTTCTAGAACTTTTCCGGGATAGCAGTTTCTGCAATGTTTAGCAAATAAGAAATTTCAATGCACTACATATCCATTACTACAAAGACATTTATAAACCCTTGAAGGACATCATGGTAAGAAACAACAGAGCATGAACACTTACAGAAAGCTTCGGGCTTCCAACAGCCTTGGTAACGAACTCTGTTGAGATAGAGTTTGCAGGTTCAATATCGATCACTCTACTTGATATTGATATATTTTTCCCATTCTCTGCTAAGAAATTTCTCTCACTGTGAATGTTATTCTTTACCAACATTTGGAGTATAGGCTGGTCCCCATATAATGTTGCAAGAGATGTCACTGGAATAGGAACTGTCATTTCAGGTGCTAGATTAGGCACCAGACACCTTTCATCATTACACTTGTCTATAGAATTCAATGATGATTCTGAAGGTAATTGTAACAATGCCTCAGAATTCATGTTCAATTTTATACTCTGCAATAGGGGGGAAAAACTCTTCTGAGCACATTAGACCATCTAGTTTATTATCCCACCTCTTATACATCTAGCCCCAAAGGGCGAAATAAATTTTAAAACAATATATGGTGATGAATCATCCTTCAACAAAAATATTTTATCACCAGCTTCCTGCCCATGCATCAGCATAAATTCAAGGATCTAGCTATTAGCTACCTGTAATACATAACAGTGCATACCTGAACAAGAAGGTCCTCAATTCTCTTACAAAGTGCAGAGTTGGAATTCACCAGATGCTTATTTGGAGGCCATATCTGATGAAAACAAATTAGTTAAATTCACAGGATTCCTAAGATAGGATTAATTACCTGCTCTAGTTTTGAATATGCAGTCCACTAATATAAAGAATATTGAAAACCCTACTACAGGATTAAATCATGTTGCGGTGCACGGAGAATACTTAAAACAGATGTACAATAAAAATCAAATTAAAGGGATTTTGGCAAATAGCCAAGAATTTCCTTCTGAGTTATTTTTGTAAGTTATCGAATTCCTGGGATATTTTATTCAAGTTATGAAAGGAACTGTTTGTGAATCTTAGAAAGTTTTGCTTTATTAAATTCAAAAACTAGAAGATAATCTGCAAAAATGGATGCATCTTCCTATAAGAATACAAATCAAAGACATAAAAACACTTGTGCGATCGTCCAGCTAAAACATGAAACGTGATATGTTGATGCCAAATACCCTGAATCGGAGAAACAAAATTAGCTACCTGTGACCCACATGAAGAACATGTATACCCTTTTGCAGAAGGGGGTCTTTGCAAAAGATCAAGCAAACAGCCTGTGTGTAGAATATCTGAAACAGAAAATCCTCTATTAGCGTTATGCTCAGGAAGTTTTACTTTACTTTGTGCTGTAGGATCGTGGAGAAAAGGCATAAGCTGGAAAGGTTGAAAAACAAAACCTACGCAAGCAGCTTAGCCGAATAACAGGTTGACTAGCACATATATTTTCTGAGCATAAGCTACACTTGGGAAACAAGTCATCAGCACCATCGCCATCAACAACCCACTCTGAATATGTTTTTATCTGCAGTTTTGATGCCCAAATATAAAATAATAAATATTTGACTGCAAATTTTCCAAAGAACTTTCATATATACATCAAAATATATTGCATACCTCACATATACTGTGTTCTGGCTGGCAAAGGCAATCCCCACAAACAGGTACCTTGTGTACAGAGCAATACAGCTTTGTTGCCTGCAAAACACAATCCAAAAAAGTCATCATAACAATTCTTCATGATATCCTCTCAAACCACTAATGTATTGTAGTTTAACCCCTTCAACAATACTGGTTTCTTTTCTTTGCAAAAGCAAATTGGCAGATACCATATCCATGATGGGTATAGAAACAGTCCTTATAACAGCAGTAGAAACATTCCCAACTTAGAAAGCCGATAGGATTCTTCAAGAAACAGTCCTTATAACAGGAATTGAAACATTCCCAACTTAGAAAGCCGATAGGATTCTTTTTCAAAAACACTAAGTTTACCTGATCAATAAATAACAAAATTGAATGAAGCTCTGAACAGCTAAAAGTACCAATTTAAAAACCCAATTATAAAAATGGGTAGAAAGAGCTTGTTGAGACAATGGGAAATTAATATTCACCAAACCCAAAAGGGGAAAAGGAAAAAAATCTCCATGATTAATCCTACTAGGTAGTGATGAGCTCTGATATAAAACAGATGCAAACAATTGAAACATCCCTGTAGAACCAAAAAATATATAAGAAAGCACACCTTGTGGCATTTACAGACCACCATGGCGATGGAGCTCCAAGTTAGGAAATCCCTTAAAATTTTGGAAGGACAATAAGATATAAACGCTGACCCACTAAATCACGGGGTTCTCCTCCGATAGAAATGGTGAGCCATAAATGCAGGAACTGAATTTTCTTTATAGTAGGCTGTGAACAGCTAATAAACAAAATTCCGTTCCATGATAGGCGGTGTCAATTCTGAAGAAAGCATATGCAGGGGAAGGGGAAAATATAGGTAGTGTTTCGCAACAACGGTTAGTTAAACACGACAATTCTGCAAGTGAACAAACACAAAGAGAGGGGAAAAGTGCAGGGCGAGCGTGTAAACGGTGGGTCCGTGCAAATTCAGTTGGAAACACCATTCCAACTCTTCTTTCTGTTTTCTGCGTACTTCTTTTTAAAATTTGCCGGTCCCATGGAAGGCCTTACTGAGTCGAATGGATTGAAAAATTGCTACCGTGAGCGGTGGAGCATCCGTATTTATCTACCCCATTTAACCAGCCGCTGATTTTTTGATGAAATTTTTAAATTATTAATTTCAAACCTACGGAAATTAGTAACGTGGAAAGGATTTTCAAATTGCCTCTATGTTTTCTACGGACAAAAATGCATATATCTCAATGTGGAATATCAACTCAAAAGGAAGTTAAATTCAATTATGCACCGTCTGCTACAAGTTAAAGCCGACATGAAGTAGAAATTATAGTACTAAAAAGCTGTTATTAAACGGTAGATAGGTGTAAATAATTATTATTTTTTTGTTTGTCAAACATTGCACATGATTGGTTTAAATGTTTGAAGTTTGTTTATTATTATGATTTATTTTTATACGATTAAAGTATTTTTTATAATTGATATATTAGATATTGTAAGTGTTTATAATTGTTCAATTATATAGGATAGTTTAACGATGATTTGGTAGTTCAACTCATTATCTGTGTGGTGAGAATAAAATTCACTCTCAACTTTTTGACTTCGATGGAAGTATCTACTTAGCCCTTAAGACCCTCTCTTGTCTTTGTCTTGACCTTCCCAGTGTTTTGTCTCGCGTTGTACCCTCATGCTTGCTAGAAACTATTTTTTCACCCTTCAAGTGGTGGTGTCATCCAAGCATCCTTGGGCTCACCTAAGCATCTTGAGGGTCGTCTAGACAACCTACCCTAGCCAAAGGGGTGTCCCCATTGGTAAAAGGGGCAACATCAACATTCTAAATTAACATGTAAAAACTTTCAATTCTAGCCATTTCTCCATTATTTTGTTTTATGAATTCAAGCTTAGTTGAGTCCTAACTCAACCTACCCATGTTAGCTCTTGAGTTCCCCCCCCCTAATTGTGATTTTGATTTTGATTTCTAGCATATTAAAGAACCCCCATTTGGATTCCAAATGGTTGTTAGTTCTTCATTGGAACCCTTTGTGAGAGTTGTGATTTTGTTGCCCCTTCTTCCTTGATTGTTCAAATAGTCTAGTGAGTTTATTCCAAGGCATCCTAGCCAAATTCTCAAGTTTCTTTGTAGCATCCACACTCCCCACAAGCCCCAAGGATTGTTCCTATATTGAAGCTTCAAAGGTTCCATTTGTGCAACACAACACTCTACCACTTCCCGTAGCTTAGGTTCTTGTCTTCCTATCCTTCTTTCATAAATTGAAGCACCCCAAGTTGGAGAGAAGAGAACAGAATATAGAAGCCAAACCCTTAAGTATTTATATGACATATGCATCTTCACCAATCATCTTGGCTACCAGTCTCCAAATGTGAGGTTTTATTTGACTCGTTTTTGAATTATTAGATTGATTTGATTTGAAAAGGTTTAATTAGAATTGCAAATAGATTAATTATCTTCAATCTTGCTTGGGTCAATGACACTTTTTCACTACATTATGACTCGGATGATGTAATTAGAAATTGTCTAACAGAAGACTAGGTCAAAGAAAGGAAGAAAAAATAGATCAGGATTGGACAGATAGAAGAAAGAAGTAAGAAATCAAATCCTTCCTATAAGGGAGATTTCCCTGATATTGTAGATCCATTTGATGGAATGACAAAGTTGCTAGATAATTTTGATAGCTTTGCATTTATGGAGAAGCTTATTTTAGAGGAGACACCTAGTGAAAATTAAATTACACATCCAATTAAATAAGAGGTTGTGCCAACACAATCAGTAGTGCATCATGTGGCAGCTTCTATAGTACTAAGTGGCATACAACCTATGGTGGATTACTCTCTAAATCTTGAGGATGTTGTAGAGAGTAAGCCTAAAGATGAGGATATTGGAGAGAGTATGCATAGAGATGAAGAGATTGATTAGGTTTTTCCTTCTCCTCAAAGAAATCAAAATGAAGAATAGATGCCAAAAAATAGGCTCATGATGGATTTCAATTATTCAAATGTGATAGCAAATGATGTAAGATTTTTAGCCTACAACCAATTTAAGGTTGATGAAAGTTTTGTTAAGAAAAGGAGTTCAAGGATTTTGTACTAAGAATAAGGAGATAAGAGTTCCAAGATAGACTTAAAAAAGCTAAGGGAGTGTTAGGATAAGGTGACATTAACCTTCTAATCCTATGTCATTTCTATATCACCACGTTCCTTAGAATGTGTTCTATGGGACATGAGAGAAAAATATTAAATTTTTGCATTATTGGAATTATATTTTAAAGAGGATTTAGTTTTGGTGGAGGTTACACATTAAATATGGATAAGGCATCTCTCTTAGGAATCCATATTGGAATTTTGAAGGTCTTGGATGGGGCACCCAAGATTGGAGATGAAAAGATGTTTGTTGATGTTCCATTGAGGAAGAGAAAGGTCATCAGATCATCCAAAAATTGAGGAGTTGGATAGGCTATAAGTTAGGCGCCCATGTGAGAGTCTTGTATTTCCACATAATATTTTATTATGTCTTTTGGTTGTTTGTGAAGAGGGGTGAAGGTTTTTCTAGCTGGTTTTTAACCTCTTTTTTTGGTTTACCATTCATGGTTTTACCTCCCACAATTTCTATAAAGTGGAGCCATGAGATGGCAGTTTCATGTTGAGTTATTGCAGGTGATAAGATGCTATTGGGTTGACCAGAGATCAGTATTGAAGTGTTATGTTTTACTCTCATTCAAGGATTAATAATATAATTTCCCTCTTTTCCTTGTGGAGGTTTTTCCTAAAAGGGTTTCTCCATGTAAGTCTAGTGTCACATTTTATTTGCTGATTTTTATATTGTGATGTATGTTGCAATGGCATGTTTAAATCTGATTTGGTAATCTAATTTTCAGATCTAAATTCACTTGCATAAGTTCATATTGTAGCTTTCCTTCACCTTGTTTTCAACATTTGGTACTAGAGCTAACAATTCCTTTGAGAAGGGAATACATTTCTCTTAAGTGTTAGAGGCTTTTTTGGTTGTTGTGGGAGCTTTTGTTTTGTGGTATATTGTATATTTTTGAAGAGGATTGTTTACCACAGCCTCTACCTCTCATCAAGATATTGATAAATTCAATGGAACAAGCTACAAGATGTGAAAACTGGAGATGGAGGATCTCCTTGAAGAGAACTATTAGTGGTTGTTAGTTTCACAAGAGAGTAAACCAACTACAATGTCTAATGAAGATTGGAAAAATTTAGACAAGATGGCACGAGGAACCATCAGGTTGTTTCCCGCAAAAGATGGTTATATTTATTAAAAATGAAACATGGTGATTCTATTGCAAACCATTTAAATGCTTTTAATTTGATTATAATTCAACTTGCATCAGTAGATGTTAAATTAGAAGATGAAGATATTTTTTTTCCTTTTCTTTGTTCTTTACCCAAATCTTGGGAAAATCTAATTCTTGCCATAAGTAGTGGTAATGCAGAGCCAAATATTCTATCAAAGGATATGAGGACAAAGTCTATGAATGTTGGCCTCCAAGATGTCTTTCATGTGCAAGGAAGGTCCAAAGAGGAAGGGCCTAAAGAGGATAAAAAGAGGGATAATTCTAAAGGACATTCTAAGACCCCCAGATAGAGCAGAGTAAAGTGTTGGAATTGTGGAAAAAGAGGGCATGTGAAGGAGTGTAAGAAAAAGAAAAAGAATCTTGATTTCTCTACAAAAAGGTCCTCTAATGATGATTTTGATGATTTTTTATTTCATCTAACTCTATTAGTGATGATGCTTGGCTTATTAATTCGGGTTGCTCCTACAACATGACTCCTCACAAGGAGTAGTTTAATACTTACAAAACATATGATGGGGGAGATGTTTTCCTTGGTGATAACAACACTAAGAAGATTGTTGGTAAGGGAAAGGTAAATTTGTGTTTTAGTGATGGGAGGATTAAATCCCTTGATGTTTTATATATTTTAGGACTTCTGAGAAAATTACTTTCAATATCCAAGTTGAATGATTCTGGAATGCATATGACATTTGACAAGTCTAGTTGCAGGTTGGTAAGAGGGAGTTTGGTGTTAGCTAAAGGATCTCGGATAAGGAATTTTTTTAGGCTAAATTCCTCTACTTTATGTAACTCTTCCAATGTTACTAGCATTGAAAATGCATGTATGTTGTGGTACCATAGATTGGGTCACATTGGTGAAAAATATCTTAAGACCATTCTTAATAAAAAAATTGGTTGATGGTATTTTGATTATTTTATAAGAAAAACTAATTTTTGTGACCATTGTGTGTTTGATAAATAGAATAGATCTTCATTTCCTAATGAACTAATAAGGCAAAGATATTATTATAGATCATTCATTTGGATGTATGTGGAGTAGTGGATGTTGACTCTTTGGGTAAATATTGGTATTGTATTTTCATTAAAGATGTCTCAAGATACACAAATAGATTTATTTTATACATTATAAATCTGAAATTTTTACTAAGTTTAAGGAATTTAAAGCCTTAGTAGATAAGCAATTAGATTATAAGATAAACGTGTTGAGATCTGACAATGGGGGTGAATATTGTTCTAGGGAATTTGATGAGTTCTGTAAGAATGCAGGTATTGTCTGGCAGAAGACTACTCCTTACACTCCCCAACAAAATGAGCAAGTAGAAAGAATAAATTGAACTTTGATGGAAAGAGCTAGGAGAATGTTGAGTGGTGCTAAGCTCGATAGATGCTTTTGGGTAGAAGTAGTTAGTATTGTTTGTTATTTGATTAATAGATTTCCTTGTTCATCTCTTGTTGATAAAACTCCTTATGAAGTGTGGATAGGTAGGAATCCTTTTGTTTCATACTTAAGGGTCTTTGGTTGTGAGGATTTTATTCATGTGCCTTAAGAGAAGTGATCCAATATAGATCCAAAAGCTCAAGAAATGCATCTTTTTTGGTTATGATAAGAATGTAAAAGGTTATAAGATTTGGAATCCTCTAACCTGTAAAATAATATTTTCTTAGAGAGATGTGATTTTTCAGGGATTTTAAAGCTTACTCAGGAGAAGAACAACTAAAGGAGAAAGATAAGACAAATCCAATGCACTTCAACATAAAGATTGAGAAGCAAGAAGATGCACATGTGGAAGAATAATCATATGGATCTAAGGATGGAGAAGAAGAGGGTTTAGATAATTCAAAGGATGTGTAGGATGAGCACACAAAAGAAGAAGAATAGGTAGATCTCATTACTCCTACCTTGAGCAGGTCCACAAGACAACATTTCATCCAATTGATAGGTATAGCCCATCATATTATTGTTGTGTATTTTCTATGTTGAGTACTGACGATGAACTGAGATCTTTTAGTTAGGCTCTCTCTTCGGAGGAAAGTGAGTCTTGGTTGTAGGCTATGCAGGAGGAAATGATGGCTTTGGATACTAGGATCTTGTTATTTTTCCCAAAGGAAGGAAACCCATTGGATGCAAGTGGGTATTTAAAAATAAATTTGGAGAAGATGGTTGGTTATAGCAGTACAAGACCAAATTAGTTGCTAAGGGCTACTCCCAGAGAGCAGGAGTTGATTTTGGTGAAATTTTCTCTCTTGTTGTTAAATTGACTTAGACTATTAGATTCCTATTACTATTTTAGTTGCTTGTGATTTTGAGATAGAGAAAATAGATGTTAAAATTGCTTTCTTGCATGGGGATCTTGAGGAGGAAATTTATATGCAACAACCTGATGGTTTTGTTGTGAAAGGAAAAGAACAATTGGTTTGCATGTTGAAAAGATCTTTGTATGGTTTGAAATAGCCACCCAGGATGTGGTACCAGAAGTTTGATGCTTTTGCATTGAATTTGGGTTTTCTTAGGAGCGAGGAGGATCATTGTGTGTAAATTAAGGTTATTAATGATCAAATTCTAATAATTGTTCTTGTATGTTGATGATATGTTGTCTATTGGTAAAAGTAAGGTGATGATTTTGGAAATTACATTGGTTTTGATTGCAGGATAGTGAGGATTGGATGTGAGAGTCAAAGTGATATTTGTTTGATCATAAATCTTATGTATCATGCTTGTACTAAGCATGTTGATGTTCAATATCACTTTGTGTGAGAGATGGTTGACAATGGTAAGGTCTTGATAGTAAAGGTTAACACCTTGGATAATGTTGCAGATTCTCTTACAAAGCCAGCGACCACATATAAGTTCTCTTGGTTCAAGAAGGCCATGGGCCTTGATCATTGTACTCGATTTTGTGTTTTGTATCTCTTGAATATAATTGCAATGTATAATATCAAGTGGGATTTTAGGATAAGGTGCCATTAGCCTTGTAATCCTATGTCATTTGTATGTCTCCACATTCCTTGAAATGTGTTCTAGGGGACATGAGAGAAAAATATTAGATTTTGGCAATATTGTAATTATATTTTAAAGATAGGATTTAATTTTGGCAGATTTTACACATCAAATATAGATAATAATTCTCTCTTAGTAGTCCATATTGGAATTTGGAAGGTTTTGGATGGGGTGCCCAATATTGGAGATGAAAAGGTGTCTGTTGGTGTTCCATCGAGGATCGAAAAGGTCATCAAAGCATCTGAGAAGTCAAGAGTTGGATAGGCTATGGCTTAGGTACCCATGTGAGAGTCTTGTATTTTCAATTAATATTTTATTGTCTTTTGGCTTTCCATGAAGAGGGGTGTGAGTTTTTTTGGGTGGTTTTTTACCTCTTGTTTTGGTTTACCATTTATGGTTTTATCTCCCACAATTTCTATAAATTGGAGCCATGAGATGGTAGTTTCATGTTGAGTTATTGTAGGTGAAAAGTTGTTTCTGGTTTGATCAGAGATAAGTAGTTAAGTGTACTATTGTTTAATCTCATTTGAAGATTAATAATATACTTTCCCTCTTTTCTTGTGTAGAGTTTTTTCCTGAAACGGTTTCTTCATGTAAATTTAGTGTCACATTTTGTTTTATGATTTTTATATTGTGATGTATGTTGCAACCACATGTTTAAATATTATTTGGTAATTTGATTTTCAGATCTGAATTCACTTGTATAATTTCATAGTGTAGCTTTCCTTCAACTTGTTTTCAATAGGGAGAGGTTCATCCTTCTCAATATGAGGATGTTACTCAATGAGTATTAAAAGAACTGGACTTTGATGTCAGTAATATCTCTCCAGAGGAGGGAAGGAAGCTTGTAAGAGAGAGTGGTTTTCTTTTTCTCCCTAAATGGGATATTGCATTGGCTATTGCTCTTGACACAATAAGAAACTAGAATGAAGAAGATTTTTCTTCTAGTGAGAAAGTTGAACAGGAATATTTTGGATTTGGTTTTGGTCCAAAATAGGAAACCTTAGCAATATAAGTGATGGCCCCATGTTGGTGTAAATAAATTCTTGTACCTAGTTAATTCATTATTAGGGGAATTATTTACATGTTAAGTTTACTTAGATCCTAGGAATCTTTCTAGAAGGTGTTAGTTGTCATTAGTTGTTATCTCATCTTTTGACTTGTAACACATGTGAACCTAGGTAACTATGATAAGTTTTCTCATGTCATATGATTAAGACACTTGTCATAATCTGATTACATCTTGTATCTTACCTCAGCTATATAACCAAGGGGTCTCTCATACATTGACACATATTCTTGGATAATCAAATCCATTTTTCATATTCTCTCTCTTGTGCTTTCCATTTGGCCTCAAGGTCTTGGAAGACATAGCCAATTCTAAAACCCCAACCATTGATAAGCCAAAATTTATAGAATATGTGTAAGAGCTATCAAGGAGCTTGATTATTAAGACATTACCATATACATTACTGCCATAGGCAACAAATTTGGCAGTCCACACCATAACATTCAATCAAGCATCTAATAAGAATTAACAAGCTGATTACAACAAACTACATGAAATATATTTGAAGATGTTGCGTGAGTATAAAAAGGTAGTAGCTCAATTTTCTCAATCCCAAATTGTCACCCCTTCTACTCCCCAATCAAGATCAACTAAGTTCTCAGCTCATGATAGAGAGATCCTTTCTCTCAGGATAAAGGAATTAAAGGATCAGTTAAAGTAGAGCCAGGAAAATGAAAAGGCTTCTAATGAAGAAATGAAAAAGGTAGCTACATATATGATTTATGATCTACTTAACCATATACTCTTAAAAATTTTGCATAAAATTGAAGGTGCATGGAAAGGGTATGAAATTCTAAAGAAGGAATATGTCAAACATATGCAACAACATACAAGTTTCTAGGGAACTTTGAACAACTAGATCGTTAGAGCCACTTCTATCAAAGCTTAATCAACAAAATGACTGCATTTGATAATAATGCCCACAAGAACCTTGCACAAGTAATTGAGCACATTGAACTAGAGCAATTACAAATACAAGATATAATGCTTATAATAATAAAATTTAAAATTTTGTATACTTTCAGTGACCTTCTGAAGAAGAGTATAACTCTTGTCTTGAAAAGTATACAAAATAATTGGTTGCATGTTGTATTATTTTCTCATCTTCAAGACAATTCTAACTGTTTCCATGGGTTTATTTTGGAATGATATCTTGTAGCGAGCTTTGTCCCAATCATAACTAAATGCAATAGTGAAAAGAAATATGTAAATGTAAAAAATTCACATGAGTCATGTGACTCTATTTGAGAGCCTACATGCTCACTTTTTTATATATAGTTCTCTTGTTTCTTGTAGAACGGTCCACATCTGGGTTTTGTAATTTTCAATAGGTAGACCAATATTTTATGTTGTTCATTGAAGTCTAGAACAAATAAATTATAACTTTTTGAATATAGTAGCATACAATTCAATTTATGGCTCAAATTGAATACATGTCATATTTATTTTCTCCTTAATGTAATACAATATTCTTTCAATCAATAAAAATAAAGGAGTGGAGATTTATGTTGCACAATTTCTGTAACAAATGTTTAATGGATGGGTTCTATTCAAGTAATGGATTAAAGATGATTCTAGTTAAATGTTAAGAATAATGTGGTTATATTAAGGATTCATAAGTAGAACAATAGTATGATTGTTATCACCTGAAATTGCACCCTTGTTGAACCTGATGTTCAACACCTCAGTGTAACATGGGAAGACCTCTTAAGATGTGGGTTTCTTGTAAGCAGAGGTCAACCTCTGGAGAAGGCCAGCTTCCTTGTTGGGTCATCACCTAAAACTACTGATCTTTTAAGGAAAAGGGAGAAGGAATGCATAAAATAAAGCTAAACTATGGTGATGCACCAAAATGACAGGAACAATGAGATATTCAATTTACACTTGAATACTGACGATGGACATAAGATTACACATCAAATCTTGCAAGCCTTGCACTAACGTTTCACAAATAGGTTCGATTCACACACTTTTTCCGGAGAGGAAAGAAAGATTTTCACAAACTAGAATCCCTGTGTGACTAAGTGAACACAATTTGTGATTTGTATAATGATGCTTTTGCAAAGGAAGGCATGAAACACAAGATAAAGTTATGAAGGAATGAAAGAAATTCACAAAAATAACTTAATCATGAACCTAAAATGCACAACACTTTGCAAGAACAAGATGGAAATCTGAACATCAACAGTGATCAAGGTAAGCTTTATATAACATGCTCCAAAATGAGTTACAAAATTTTGCTAATCAGAGAGAGGACTGTAGAAGTCATAGACTTCAGAAAAGCATCCAGAAGAACTTTTAGATCTTTTGCATTAAATCTAGATGAGTTTTATCATTTAGTTGCTCCATACCAGGCATAGATGCTATCATGCATGTGAGATCTTCATCTTCATCGATAAATTGAGGAAGTTCATCGAACAAGTTAGCAATATTCTCTGGGTGTTCCAAATCAACTGGTAAATCAGGAACCTGCATGCTCTCTTCTGCTTGCTCAACATAACCAGGTAGTTGATCAAATGAAGAAGTTAATTGTTCTTCTTTATGTGGCTCCTTTTCCAGTGAAACTTGGGTATCCTCTGCTTGCAAGTGAAGATCTTCAACCATCTGTTGTCCTACTTCCTGCCTCTCCTCCTGCTTGAGCTTTTCTTGCTGTAGTTAGTAACATGCTACAGCTAAATCCATTGGATTTACTTTGCTAATTTTCTCCTTGAGGAGTAAGTCATCTAGATCAATGGGGTGCTCTTGAGGGATGATGGACTGATCTTGTTCAGGTACTACATTCTTTTGCACTGAATTGAATCCCTTAAAGCTTGGAATTTCAAACTGAGAAGACTTACTAAGGGAGTCAAGAGGCTGACTTTGCCTGAAGCTGGAAAACTTGTACTTGGGAACCTCCTGTTCGAAAAATTTTAGCCTCATTTCTGCCTCTTTTGCAGCCAGCTGTTGGGCAAGGTTCTCTTCCAATTGCCTCTTTTGTAATTCCTCCATTAGTTGGTGCTGATAATCTGAGTAAGCTTGAGTATTCTGCACCTGAGCAGAGAGCAGCTTCATTTGTTCTTCCTTAGCAGCTATTTCTTGTTCAAGGTCTCCCTCGAACTGGATTCTTTGTGCCACTCTTTCTTGATCATAAAAGTAGACTTGCTCAGCCATTTCTTGTTGTTGCATAATGGTACCCTACTGCATCTTGATATCAACCAACATCTTAGATAGACAAGCAAGTGCTTTACTAATATCGTTAATCTTCATATTGTGAAGACCTTGACTGAGATCCCACAACATATGGTCAATTTGTTGGAGCAGGTCCAATATGTTTTGGTATGGATGTGTAGGAGCAACATACTCATGATATGGAGGGTAATAGTAAGCATCTTCATAAATATTTGACATCTTTTCAGTCAAAGGGTTGGAAACTCAGAACTAGAGATTCTTTTGAGACATACCAACACTTGTGCCTATGAAACTAGAAGATTTGAGCTTAGAGTCGCCAGGTATGTAAAGAAAGTGCCTCCAAAAGGCTGAAACTACTGCTGCACACACCAAACAACAACAATAAAAATGCATAAACATGGACTAAGAAACAGTCCACAGTCCCACTGGGCGTGCCAGAACTGTTATCACTTGAAGTTGCACCCTATTGAACCTGATGTCCAACACCTCAGTGTAACATGGGAAGACCTCTAAAGATGTGGGTTTCTTGTAAGCAGAGGTCAACCTCCAGAGAAGGCCAGCTTCCTTTGGTGTCACCTAACTACTGTTCTTATAAAGGGAAAGGGAGAAAGAGTACATAAAAATGGAAAATTAAATCCTAAGGTGATGCACCAAACTGATAAGAACAATGAGATACTCCATTTACACTTGAAAAATGATGATGGATATGGGACTGCACAACAAGATTATGTGGATTATGCATACAAATAGGTTCAACATGCACACACTTTCAAGAAGGAAAAATAGACTTTCACAAATTAAAAGCTCATGTGCAATTGAGTAAACACAGTTTATAACCTACATGATACCACTTTTGCAAAGAAAGGCATGCTAACATGAAACAAAGCTATAAGGAAAAGAAAGATTTCACTAAGTAGCTTGATGAATCACTTAAAATTGCACAATACCTCACAAGAACCAGAAAGCAAAAAATGAACTATCAATAGTCACCAAGGCAAACTTTAGATAATATGCTCCAAAATGAGTTACAAAATTCTGCTAATCTAAAAGAGGACTGTAGAAGTCACAGACTTCAGGAAAGCATCCAGGAGAACTATTTACAAAGAGGCAAAAACTGCCTTATGTACAAAAGTAAGGTCGGCCCCTTAGGGCCTACAAAAATATCTCCCTTAGAAAGATCTGTCCTTAGATCTTTTCATGTAGTTAATGCTGTATTCAATTGAATCCCTATTGTCCATGTTAGTGTGAAGAGTCACCTCCAGGAGAAACCTTCAGATCTTTTGCAGCTACCACATTCACTTCTGGTCCTCGTGTTGATCTTTGAATCCCCCCAGTCGAGCTGCTTTGAATGCTCCTGAGCTCCGAACAGATACACGTTGCCTTTCGTTATGTTATTTCTCCATCCTAGTGAGACTGCCACCAACTTTCTTTTAGCTTTCTCTGATTGGTTGAGCCTACTGCACATAGATTCTTCGGGTGGTTAAAAGCTCCTTTTGTAGAATCGCATGTCGGTGAGACACTAATCGTGTCTCCCTGATGTGATTATATCTTTCTGTAACCATCGGCATAACATGGAACTGTCGATGAGAGCTCTTAGCGAGCCCAACTTCTTTCCCTAAGCGCAACATTCCTTTCGGCGTGACTCCCATCAGTTGGGAAGAATTTGTGGCGATATCCCCTCTCTTTGGCCCAGAGCTCCTATTGGCAAGAGTCCACCCTGTCAGTGAGACCTCATGTCAATCTCCTCCTCTTCTCACCGAGCTCACTCTTCTTCCTTTCAGTAAGACACTAAGCCATCGGCGAGACATCATGACGACTTAACCTTTCTTGGGCAAGACCCCCGGCTTTCGACGGGACATTACTTGGTCACCAGGACTTCATGGCGATGGATTCAACTCTTGGCGAGCCCCCCTTGTTGTCGGCGAGACATTGGCCTATCGGCTAGACCTCTCGCCAGACTCTTTATCTTTCAGCGATGAGTTCACTATCTCTTCAGTCGGGGAGACATCGCTAGGTCGGTGAGACCTCACGTCGATCCCTTTATCTTTGGGAAAACTTGTTCAAGTTGGCAAGACTTTTTGCATCGCTGAGACCTTATGTCGAAAGCCAAATCCTTCAGCGAGCTCTTTTTCCTGTCGGGGAGACATCCTTACATCGGCAAGACCTCTTGTTGATGTCAAACCTTTTCGGTGAGGTCTTTTTGTTGGCGAGACTCTTGCGAAAGCAAAAAACACATGCCGATGCCCCCTTTATCTTTCAGTGAGACCACCTCTGTTCGTCGAGACATCACAAAAATTTCTTCATCCCTCGCTGAAACCATCATCTCCTGCCGAGGCTTCTTCATCTGTCGGCAAGACTCTCGAGTGTCAGTGAGAGATCTTACTAAAAGTGATATGCTACCCGAGGCCCACCATTCTATCGGCAAGACACTGGCAAGTCAAGAAGACTTTGTAGCGAGGTCCCTTAGTCATACCGATACTCACTTCCATCGTTGAGACTACACCGCATCGGCAAGACATTACCCCAATGGCTGGAAGCTACACCAATGTATTTTATGTCAGGGAGACCCTCTGTTGGTTAGTGAGACCTCCTGGCAATGTTGGATCTTTCTCCTCGGGCTGGTTCCCCTTCGGCAAGACTTCAGTTGGTCGCTGGGACCTCATGGCGATGGCTTCAACTCTTGGTGAGGCCCCTTTATTGTCGATGAGACATTGGCCTATCGGCCAGACCTCTCGCCAAGCTCCTTATCTTTTGGCGATGAGTTTACTTTCCTTCAGTTGGGGAGACAAGCTTCGTTTTCCAAGACATCACGGCGAACTCCCTTCCCTCGCCGAGGGCGTACTTCATTTCAAGGAGACAACGCGTGGTCGGGGAGACCTTACCCCGAGCTTGTTTCCTTTCGTCGATGCCGCCTCATGAACTATTGTCGGCGAGACATTCGTCCTCGGTAAGACCTCCTAGTGAAGCCCGCTTACATACGCCGAAGGAATTCTTTCGATGAGACCTTCTTTTGCCGAGACGTTACACTGAGAGCATTTTGTTATGGGCTTTGTTGGTGAGACCTTTAGCACTCGCCAAGACATCTCCCCAATGTAAAAGCTCCCACCGATATGTGTATCCCTTTGTCGCCGGTCGGTGAGATATAAAGATCTCGCCAAGACCCTTCTTTGAAGGAGATCCTCATGCTGATGGGGAAAATCTTAGTCACTGGGACAATGATTTTGTCTTGCCAATAAGTACCTGCATATGAATTCCACTCGTCGTGACATTCCTAGGGTCTTGCCGATAGGAAAGACAGAAGCGTATTTAACCAAAAATGCATTATGGGTCGGGGAGACCTTGATAATCTTATGCCGATAGGATCCCAATGTGAAACATTCAGACTTGATGGAACCCCTGCTAGTTGGCAAGACATTTGGAAGGTCTTGCCGACTTTCTCCTTAGAGGATAAATATGTCAAACTGATTGAGGCATGCTTTTCAACTGAGCTCCCTATGACCTAACATCAGATTCATGACTTTTTCCCTTGTACGAATGTTCCATTTGGCCTTCTCGAACCTCTGTCACATGATTTATCCTGCCTGATTGAGCCCGTGGGTGAAAATTAGGTAACAATGACAAAGGAGCAGGTCTTATTATTGTAAGGTAATAATATCTAAAGTACCATTGAATTTGTGTTCAAGTTATTGTTAGTAGAAGTTGCTTATTTCATTGACTTTGTGCATGGATGAGACACCATCTAGGCTACTCCTTGTTTGACCCTAGTAAGGAACAAATATAAATTTGAAAACAATATTTTAAATTTTATATTATTCTTTTCATGTTTTCACACTAATCTCAAAAGGTCTTAGAGAATTTTAAGGATAATAAGCTATATTTGTATAATCCTCATTAAATTGTGTGAATTTCTTATCAATTATTACATCATCTATGTCTTGTAGTATCTTAAAGGAGGTTCCAAGTGATAATACATTTAGGTTCACAACCTACATGTGCTATTTATGTTTATTCAAGTTTAATGGAATGGTTTTAGCCAACAAACTTTAGATTCAGCCCTATATGAATGTTGAGGAAAAAAATAATGGATCTAGCATATGATTGGACCACTAAGATAAGGATGCATGATACTCGAAGGAACTACAACCATTTTTTAGACTGATTTTTGGCTCCATTGTATCAATAAATTATAAATACTCTAATGCCTAGATTGTTTGAGTCTTGTAGAGATTGTATTCAACTCGGATCAAAAATACAATTGGTTGACTCTTACTTCGTGGAAGAATATACCGTGCTAAGGTTTTATGGATAAAGAGTAGATCCCTAAAAACTTCCAATACATGTGATAGAGAGGGTTTTTGCATTAGAAGATGTATAGTAGATGGAGAATATAGATCAACTATACTTTGTCAGTCAACAAAATAAGAGTGCATTCCCTTCTTTACCTTTTTCATGTGGAGGGTTCACATTTGAGAGAAAAGCATTCACTATGGTACATGAACTTTAAAAAAAATTGATGTTGACTCTCACTGGTAGTATGACCCATGTGACATCATTAAAGCAAGGATTATGTTCAATAAGAATGTTACAAGTAGAATTCAACATGAAAGTAAACCCTTGCTAGAAATATTGAAAAACAAGAATTCTTGGGATAAGGTAAAAAAAGCAATGGAGGAAATTTTTGTTGAGAAAGGTATTTATTTTGAACAATTATTAGCAAAAATAATGGCATTCCACCAATAAAGAGTAGAGAAGCCAATGATGAGGTACACAAATTTTTATGTGAAATTTGATCAACCATCTACTTCAATAAAAGTACCAAATTCTCTAAGAAGAGCTTGTACAGATGAAAATTGGACACCATAAAAAAATACTACCTTTTGGTTTATGAGGAAGGATCTAGGTGAACCAAAAACTAGTGTAGTGTTTCAAGAGATCCCAAAGATGGTGATTTTAGCAATTTATGGAATAACAAGAATCCCTTTGAAGTTCAAGAAATTGGTGATGAATCTGACGATAGGGAATAACAAAGTGTACAATATGTAAGAAAAGTAAAACATGGTTTAAGTGAGACCACAAACAAACATATACTTTAGGAGTAGCCATAACTAAAAAATAGGTTATGAAGGTGGTGTTTTTGGGTCCAAAAGACAAGGAATTTGGGCACTAATAGAAGTAGGCCATACAAAACCTAGTGATTTGCAAGGAATTGGAGCTAATAAAAAATTCCAAGGGCATACAAGGATAGGCAGAATAATTGATTTTGTTACAGCTTCAAATCCTCATGGTTAGATACAATCACAACCAAGACATGGTGGAGAATCTAGTACAACTATCACTACCACTGGTGGTGATGGTATGGATAGTAGTACTAGTAGTGGTCAACATGTGTTAAAAAAACAAATTACATAAAAGATTCCAACAATAGAAGATACTACACAGACACCTAGTGATCAAGGCATTCTGAAGAAGTAAAGGATTATGGCAGATCCAAGGCCAACTACTAGTACCACTACCTTAATTTCCACCCCAAAGGAGTTATTTCCATTTTCAAAAGATACTCCTCTAGTTTTTAGTGTGACAACAAATAGAAATGGATAATCCTCAACCTTAGTCTCAGATAATTAAATATGTTCCCATCACTACAAGTAATCCTTCTCTATTCAAGAATTTGATTATGTCTATGGCCCCAAGTTTTGATTACAATATTGAGTATAGAAACAAATATGCATAAATGTATAAAAAAAAATAAAGCAAATGATAGAGAGTACATCTAATGTAACTTCAGAGTCAACCAGGGTATTACTCACATTTGACCCAAATACATAAGCCATGGAGTACCTGATTGTTGTTCCCAAAGTTCAAAATAAACTAGAGAATTAGATCCATCACTTTGAATTTGAGGTGAACAGTGTCCAAAAGGATTTTCTCAATTGATTTTTTTTGACAAAATTAATGTATTAAAAAAAAAAAGTGGTACACACATCATTGCTAAAGCAAGAGAGAGAGAGAGAGATAAAAATAGGTTGCATATTTAAATAGAAAAGTTATAGGCATACCTAGCAAATGAGAAAGTAAAGAAAAAAGTAGTAGATAACAAGAGCAATGAATTTAAAAAATAAAAATAAAAGAATAAAAAAAATTCTACATCTATAAGAAAAGAGGATGAACAAATAGAGGTGGAACTCAAATTTAATGAACTAAAACAAAGGTTAGATGAGAGTATCAAGAAATATGATGATGAAAAATCCACTTCATAAAAAATAAAATAAATCCTAGTGAAATCCAATGCTTCAAAAAATAAATTAGAAGTCAATTTGGAAGAACAAAAATAAATAAAAAACAATGAGAACAAAAATTGAAGGAATAGAGAAAAACCAATGAAAGATTGTCAGTACAACTGAGGGAAAAACATAATGAAATAAAGTCTTATCAAAACAGGTTAACTACATTTTGTAGAGAAACAATGAGGGATATGAAATAAAATATTTGGGAGGAAATAATGCGGAGGATTAATCATTTATGTGATTTTTTTCAATTGATTGATTCTCTGATAGTATATAATAGGAAGCTCAAAAAAATACATAGTTGACAACATAAATGTGAATTCAAGAGAGAAAATTACAAGTAAAATTTTGCAAATAGTCTACAAAGCTAGTGACAATGAATTGAAATCCAAAGGAATTCACAACCGAATTGATGCCTCAATAAAGGTGTCATCTATCATTCAAAAGTGTTTGAAACTACATGAAATAGAGGAATTTCTGGATCAAGTTGCAAAAAAGATGAAGAAGCTACATAAAAAGGTATAGAACTTAATGAAAAGGATGCTTTAAAAAATAATATGGAGGATACAAGGAAGATTGATTTGGACTAGTTTCCTCAAAACCCAAATGAGGTGAACTTTTTGGATTCCATCAAACCAATGATAACCTTGAATGTAACTTTGGTTGAAACATTCAAGTCAAGTTCCAATTTCAATTATGATTTTTTAACAAATTTTCAATTCAGATACTATCAGTTAGAACAAATTACACTTCCATCAAATGAATAGTGGAGCATGCTACAAAAGATGGTAAATGATGTGATAATGTGAGTTTCTAACTCAGCTCTATGAAAAGTTGTTTTTGAGCAATATTTTGCATTGCCTCTATGTATTCTTTCATTTGAAAATCAATAAATAACTCAAATTCATTAATATGTTCAAATTATTTGTATTATTTATTTTCTCAATTTAAAAAAATTATGGTTTCTCCTACTAGATACACATTAAATGATTGATAATGTTGTATATATATTGTTGTTATTAAGCATTGAGTTGAATCATTAAGTGTTGTAAAATTTATCAATATGATATAATAAAATATAAAATTATTAATAATATGTTAATTAGTAAATAGAAATTAAAAACTGTGTTTAATCACTAATTGACCAATTTGAAAATAATGTTTAAAATTTTGATTCTACATTGGAATAATGGAAAATAGTAGTACATTAATTTATTCAATTTGATTCATGGAATACAATATAAAATATCATCAATGATAGTTTGGAATATGACTTATGAAATGCAGTATAAATACCTAGTAACTGTTAAATCCCTTGTATTTTCCAATTCACCTCCTTATCCTCACTTTGATGATGAGATTGACAGTCATCTTGACTTTGAGTCGTCTTCATTTTTTTCCCTACATACGTCCGCTTAACTACATCTCAAGTTCAATTCATTCATTGTGTCATTGTCATTTGTGTCACTACCACTAATATTTGAAGTGTTGCACAACTATCTTCTTTCACATATGTACTTCTAGATTGTGAATTCCCTTTCAAAAGGAAAACTTTGGATATTGTACCTAGTTGTATACATCCTCAAGAAATTTTCCAAATTATTGTCTAGTTTGTTTCTTATATTTGATTTCAAAAACCCCAATGTAGTGAAAAATCTCTCATCCTCCACTAACCACAATATCATGGTTTGACATAAATCAACAAGTTTGAAATATTCTAATAATGAATCACATAATATTTCACTCCAAATTAAGATTTCCCAAGACCTTGTTATTGATCCCACTTGCATTGGATTCTCAAAGGAGTCAAACTGTTCAATCGTATTTGTTGCAAAATGGCTAGATTGGTCTCTAAGATTATTTTCATTTATAATTTCTTCTATTTTATATCCATTGTATTATGAACTTTTCAAAAAAAAATCATCCAAGGTAATTACATTTGTATGAAAAAATTTGGTCGACAATGGCCTTTGACCCAAAATTGAGGATACACAATAGACATGGATTCAAGTAGTTCATCTTGAGGGAATCACTCTAGAATCTCCAAGGAAAGAGATCTTACAATAACTCTTAAAGTAGTACTTACAAATTTAACAATGTCATTAAAAGATTCCTTTGTAATAATTACTTCTCTGGTATAGCACTTGACCATCATAAAATAGTGCATTGGTATCTCACATCCACATACAAAGACACATAACTCCCCACTTACATTAAAATATAATAAAATATCCATATTGTTCAATTCTATAATTAATTGTTAGCTTATAAATTTTGGACTTCTAAATGGATAATCTGATAGATATATTTTATTGAGGGTATTACATGTCATTCTACATAGTTTACTATATTCATAAATTGACATAGTTCTTTCTGGGGATTTTTTCACTAGATTATTCATTTCATCCATCATGGTGAGAAGAATAGATAAAGTTAAGAGTGTCTGTATATCACTTAACCTACGTAAGAGGTCAGAAGCTTTGTGTGTGGTGATGTTCGTAGATTGCTCCAATCAAGGATTGATATTTTGAAAAAACTTGTTATGTTGGTCCATGCAAGGAGATCCATCTAGTATCAACATCCTTAAGAATATTGTTTCATATTGTTATTCCCTCAACAAAATTTTGGAATTCCACAAACCATTTGGGGCTTTGATAGAGTTATGAGTAGAGCTTATAGACTAGATTTTCAACTTTGATACTGAAGGAAACTTTCTTACAATATTAAATGTTAAATTCATTGTGTGTGCCATGCATCAAATAGAAATAATGTATGGTGAAAATTTAGTTTATGACTTTATGCAAAGACTGTTCCTATGGCCTTGCATTACTAAAGCTCCATCAAATCCTACATGTACACCAAATTTTTGGCAATCGTGTTGTCATCCATACCTCCAATTTCATTCAAAGATTTCTTAACTAGTTCAAATAAATTTTATGATGTCAAACTCTTCTTCATTTTATGAACATAGAGTAGATGAGGTTGGCGAACATGTTTTTGTATAGTATACACATGCATACATAGCCAAGAAGTATTATCTATCGTGATTACTTCATCTAAAGATAATGACATGAAGGTTGACTCTTTTATTTTTTCATGTAAATCTTGTTTTTCCACCTCAACAACACAACTTTCCCATTCTCATCCACACTTTATTGACCAATGTGTGCTACGAAAGTTAGGAACCCCAAAAAATGATAATAAATTATTATATTTTGGGTAGTTTTTTATAGGAAACCCTCTGGACAAACTATGAAAAACAACACTCAACTAAATAGTTTTTTCTAGATGTGCTCCTACCATTATCTTTCCAAATTAAGCTTCAATTGGACATCTGGATTTAGAAAGCTTCACCTTTCTTTGCATATTCTCATCATATTCTAGGGCATTATTAACATGAAGATATTCTTCCTTTTATTTCCATCTTACTACTAATTTTTCCTTTTCTTCTATGGGTTTTTTTATAAAATTTATCGATATGTTTTTCTATAGTGTCAATTTTTAGCTACAACTTATTTTCCCTTTTATATTTCCAACTATAAATATTACACTTGTATTCTATTGGAGGTTCATATTTTTTTGCATTCTCCATTGGTTCAATGAATGGGTATTTTGACACCCAATCAATCTTAAAATTCCTTATCATATCTCACTTGTGCCCTGTTTTTGATATGTATTTTCTTTTCCCTTCCTTGTAGCAACATCATCTATAGCACTAACATTGTGTTCCAAGTCAATCAACTCATTTCAGCTACCCTAGGTATCCCTTGGAACATATTCTATAGTATTGTCATCCTCATCTGACTTGAAACTAACTCATTTTGATCTTCCTCTGATATTTTTCCTTCTTCATTGATATTTCATGCAAGTGTTGATGATGTAGTTCTATCTTGATATGATGAATCGGAAAATTACCAAAGTATGACATTATGGTAACTCTACATTTTGTGCATTTTGATGCCCTCCCTTCACCACCCTAAGGAGTCTTCCTCTTGTTCTTTCTTGACATCTCTCACGAAATAAAATTTGTCATAAAATGTCTTCGTGTTTAAGAAGGAATCATAGAATATAGATCCTTGGGTCCTATATGTATCACATTCCCTACTTAATATCATTTTTAGGATTGAAGAAAGAATGGAAAAGAGATAAATAATCTTATAACACTATGAAGAAATGGTCACATACCTTTAGGTTTTCACGGAATCACTATTTTCTAATGCAACAATGCCTTTAATTGTAAGTTTATAACTTGACTATGATCCCGGATCCAAATCAAGAGCTCACAAGTTCAAAACTAAAAAAAATGTGTAAAATTAAATCAAAGTTTTGATTGTATTTATATCAAACCATATTTGGCAAATTTCGTAGGATTTTTAAATGGTATAGTAAAAATTTGGTGAACCTCACATGATTATACAACGATACATTTAAATGTTGGGTGAATCAAACCTTGACAAAACACATACGTTGTAATTTTCAAGGTGATTATGGGCCTAGGATTAGCATGGAGTTATCATAGTATTGGAAAAATGGGTCCTCATACGTAATTATTTTTAAATTTTCTTGGTGAAATAGGTCCTCACATGTAGTGAATATTTAATGTTGTTGGTGAAATGTGTCCTAATTCAATGTTATTTTAATATTGTTGGTGAGTATGTGGGTGATTTAATATATGCTTCTGAGATTCTAGGAGAAAATATCAATTATATCATTGGAAATGCATAGTTTGTTATGGTGAAATTATTAATTACATATGCCTCATAAAATAAATTGATGGCAAATTGAAATGCATTAGACTGATAATTCATAAAATCTAGGCAATTTGGCCTCCCCATTGGTTGCAATGTATTCGCCAATTTTGAATTGGACGATACAAACTATTATCTAATTGGTAAATATTTTCTACTAAAAAAATTATGATTTTGACTTCATTTATGTGATTTATTACAATATTTTCTACCATCATGATGGGGCTTGCAACAAGATAAAAAAAATAATGCTACCACACCTAGGAAATATTCAAATAAGGATGATGTAGAAACTGTAGATATTAACCCTAATGATAAAATAAACAATGTCAAGGGTCAATTTTCATCAATTATGATTGAGATAAATGAATTGTATAAGAAGCTAGAAATAATTATTCTTGAGATGAAGTATAAGGGAAAAGATTCACCTAGTAAGGTGGAAGATCATGTTTTTTTGGACATGAATCCTTTGGGCTTGACTCAGATTTCAAGAAGTATTACCCCTTTAATAATCCTATTCCTAAGAAATTCATACCAAGATGGATATGAGAAAGTTTGATGGCAAGGATCCAACCAACTCACTTTTCCAAATGGAGTAGTTATTTGATCTTCATCATGTTCCTAGTCAATAGAAGGTGGCTAGATCAATTTATTTGGTATTGTTCGTTATGTGATGAGAAGAGAAAGAAGGCAAAATTTTTGGTCACATGGTCAATTTTTTAAGAGGAACTTACGACCCATTATGGAGATAAATTTATGTATAGCTATTTCTACCAAATCACTAACTTAAAGCAAACAAGTATGGTCAAGAACTATGCTGAGCAATTTTTGTTAGACATATAGGACAACTAAGAGGGGGGTGAATCAGTTGTGCATTAAAACCTTCAAACCCTTATTGAGTATTAGCATGAATGTAAACAAATGAAACAAAACATCCACAAACATTCATAGAAAAACACCAAATTTTTATGTGGAAAAGACTATAAGGGAAAAACCATGGTGAGGATTAACAAACTATATGAAAACCAAAACCGATTACAAGAGGCTCATTGCTTGAAGGGATCACTACCCAGAGGACTCACTGTCAAAAAGAAGAGGCTCACTACCAAGGGCTCACTTCCTAGGAAGACAACTTCTTCTAGATTATAAATAAATATTTACAAGGAGGTTCACTACCTTAGAGAAAGTGGAGAAACCACCACAATATCTCTTTACCATCTGCAACCTTCGGCTCACTGCTTCCAGTGAGTTCTGGCACACTAAACTATAGACACCTTCTGCTGACTGCTTCTAGTAGTCTTAGGGATTCTTGCTTTCACTTAGATCTCAACTCATGATCACACATCCATCATTCTATGCCACACACATCTCCAAATAATTGGCCTTACATATATATATCTTCTACAACCTCGAATAACCTTCTCTAGGTTGGATGAACAATGAAATGTATGCACCTCAATCATGCAACCACCAAATAGGTCAGCACCAAACACCTCCATGGAAGGAAGAAGTGAGGGAAGACCACATCAAGGGTTAACTAGGACCCAAATCTATACCGACACGCTACACCAGGCTTCCATAAACTACAAAGCTTGTCCATAAACAACACTAACATGCCAGGTTGGCCAAACTGACATTAACACTATCAAGTAACCAAATTCACACTTTACCAAGGCTGAAAACATCCTACATACCATGTAGCAACATTACACAACATCTTGGAATAGTCCAACGTCAACATAATATTTAAAAACACTGATGCAAACACATGAAATTGAGAATAATATCATCCTGGCATAGAGATACAACTCTTGAACCATGCTTGTAGAATAGATAAGCACTATAAAAACAAGGGAAGATAGATACATGTAATATTAGCATATTCCCAAATCCACAAGACAAGAAACTTTAATGCAGAGAAATGTGGAGCAATTCGATTTCTCCCAAATATCCCTCTTCACAAGCCAAAGATAATCCAACACAATGTCAAACATATCTTCTACTGCCACATGATATAGAACCTAAAAATCTAGATATAACACCTTCAAAGACCTCTGATTATAATTTTCAAAATGCACAAGCACATCTTCAAGAATGAAGAAATGTGAAGCAAAATATAGAACACTTCCCAGTCACCTTGTATAATTTGTATGCAACTTTTCTCAAAAGAAGTTGGAAACCAAGTAGCCCTGCCACATCTAAAACACCTGCTCAACATTATACACACCTTATCAACATATCCATACTAGAGGTTGACATCAATGACAATACTGATGACAACATAGTGCAACAATCCCCCCCTTTATCATTGATGGCAACATCTAGTGAAAAAGCATCAACAAAAAAAGAAACTATGTATCTCCAATACTCAAGCAGCTCTCCCCCTTACTTGAACATTTATTTCCCTATGATTTTCAGACTTCTCTCTCTCTCTCCCTCTTTTCCTATGTTTTTCAAAATTCTCTCTCCCCCTTTTACATCAATGGAAAAGGGAAACACTTGCACACTACACTTTAGGCACAAGATATGCTCCCCCTGATTACACCATCCAAAAATACCACTACTTCTCCCCCTGAGAGGTAGCCTCCATCAGTCCAAGACAAAGAATACATCTTGAATTGCTCCCCTAGACAAATGCAATAACCCCTAGGTTATGTCTAAGATACTCAAATGTATCTTTTAGAAGATATTTTGTGAAAATGTCCACTATTTGATCCTTTGTAGGCACATACTCCAACTTCACTTCCTTCTCAACAACTTTATCTCTTAGAAAGTGATACCGAATAGAGATATGGTTTGTTCTTCAATGCATTATAGGATTTTTTGAAATGTTAATAGCACTTGTATTATCACACAAGATAGGAATAGGTTCATCATATGATATTCTGATATCCTTCAATTCATGCTTCATCCATAGCACTTGTGTACTACAAGATGTTGCAACAATGTATTGGTGTAGTCATGGATGGAGGGTTTAGAAAGAATGGTCCAAACCATGTAGCTTAGAGTTAACACAGTGGAAATAACAAAAGAAAATGAATTGCAAATATGATTTCTTATTAAATGGGCAATCTTACATGCAACATATGCCTCATGGATGAATAACTAGGGCTCACAAGCCTACTGCAAGGGTATTCAACATTCTAACTAGCCAAAGGCCTTGTTACAGTCCCTCAGGGGGAAAGTGCAAAAATATAAATATCTGGCCACTGATGAATAAATAACTGCTTTCCAAATGATTACAAATGCTCTTAAATATGATTCTCCAACTCCAACAAAGGTTTGCATCAACCACAAGGGTTTACAAAAACTGATGAATGATTACACATGAAGGTCAACCTCAAAACATAAGAAGATAATCCTTTATGAAGTGAAATGTCTTGTGAAACTCTAAGATAGATCCCATTAAACCCAAAATGCTTGTATGATGTCCCATTAAGCTTCACACATTTTGGAATAGGTCTGCACTAAGAAATATGAACCAGGTCAGTCCCAAATCCTCTAACTTGTAATTACAGTGAAATTTTGAGAGCAATAATATCCTAAAAAGAAATTGCAAATGATCTAAACTATGGATATGTGATAGATTTCAATGTGTAGATTCTATATCCTACTCCGCGAGCTAAGAAATGGTAATGTGATGAAATATGGAATGAAATGCTAAAACTACCACTTAATGAAATGCAAGAAAATAAATATTTTTGGTTGGTACAAGATTACTTTACAACCAAGGATGCTCCTGCATCAAAAACTCGAGGTTGGAAGAAAAGTGTGATCCCCTCACTTTCTAGGATTAAGAGGAAAACCAAGACGGTCCACCTTAGCTTGCAAAATCCATGATGAGTCCTCCACTGGTTTACCTTTCCCCTTCATTAGATACTCTTGGTACTGCTTGCTCCTGGTGCTCCTTCTAGTTCTGGTATCCAAAATCTACTCAATCTCCTTTGGTTCTTGATGTGGTAACTTCTCTTTCAAATCTACTTCACTACTACTACCACTTGATTGTCCTTCATGATATTCATATATGTCTACAACATTGAAAATAGGTGATATACCCAATGTCTCTGGTAAGTCCACTTCATATGCATTTTTGGAATAGAAATTCCTTAGAATCTTACATGGTCCCAACTTCCTCATCTTCAATAGTTTATTGTATGTTCCAACTAGAAATCTCTCCTTCCTCCAATATACCATCACTTCATTTCCAACAACAAACTCCTTATGTCTCCTATTCTCATCTACCTTCTCCTTATACTTATTATTCATGCCCTCCAAATGATCTTGGAATTGATTATGCAATGTTTCCATGAATCCTACAAACTCTACTTATGTGCTTCTCTTATTCTCCATACTAATGTCTCTTAACTCCGCAACTCCTCTAGGATGAACTCCTATCAAAATCTCAAATGGTGTCTTCCCTGTACTTTAGTTTACTAAATTATTGTATGCAAACTCTACTTGTGGTAGAACTATATCCCAATTTCCTGCTTTATCTCCAACCGAACATCTTAATAGGTTTTCCAAAATTTTGTTTACTACCTTTTTTTGTCCATATGTATGTGGGTGATATGCCAAACTAAACTTCAAATCCATCTTCATATTCTTCCATAATGTTCTCCAAAAATATCCAATGAACTTAGTGTCTCTGTTTGAAACTACACTCTTAGGTAATCTATGCAATCTCACAATCTCCTTGAAAAATAAGTTAGCAACATGCACAACATCATTAGTCTTCTTACAAGGAATGAAATGTTCCATTTTAGAAAATATGTCTATTACTACCATTATAGAATCATATCCTCTCTATGTTCCCAAAAATCCCAATATGAAATCCATGCAAATATATTCCCACGGTCTCTCTGGTACTGTCAAAGGTTTGTATAATCTATTATTATGACTACTCCCCTTTTCAACTTGACAAATTATGCAACTTTGAACATACTTCCTAACATCCTAATATATTTGCAGCCAAAAATAATGTTCACTCACCAAAGCTAGTATCTTATCCACTCAGCAAAGCTACTATCTTATCCACTCAAAAATGTCCTGCTAGTCCTCCACTATATTTCTATTTGATCAAATTTCCCCTTATTGAACTCCTTGGAATACACAACTGATTTCCTCTGAACAAAATACCTTCTTGAATGAAATAGTCCAACCAATGGCTCTGGTCTGTAACTACTGGTTCCTACTACTCATTTGTCCATTTGTTTGTGGGTGATATGTCAAACTAAAATTCAAATGTATCTTCATCTTCTTCCACAATGTTCTCCAAAAATATCCAATGAACTTGGTGTCTCTGTCTAAAACTACACTCTTAGGTAATCCATGCAATCTCACAATCTCCTTGAAAAATAAGTTAGCAACATGCACAACATCATTAGTCTTCTTACAAGGAATGAAATGTGTCATTTTAGAAAAAAATTCTACTAATACCACTATAGAATCATATCCTCTTTGTGTTCCCAAAAATCCCAATTTATGAAATCCAGGCAAATATATTCCCACAGTCTCTCTAGTACTGTTAAAGGTTTGTACAATCTAGTATTTTGACTACTCCCCTTTACAACTTGACAAATTCTACAACTCTGAACATACTTCCTGACATCCTTATATACATGTAGCCAAAAATAATGTTTACTCGCCAAAGCTACTATCTTATCCACTCACCAAAGCTACTATCTTATCCACTCAAAAATTTCATGCTAGTCCTCCACTATATTTCTATTTGATCAAACTCTCCCTTATTGAACTCCTTAGAATATACAACGAATTTCCTCCAAACAACATGTCTTCTTGAATGAAATAGTCCAACCATTGGCTTCGATCTATAAGTATTGGTTCCTTACATGCTCTCCAAGATTCAAAAAAATTTGGATCTCCCTCATACATGTGCTTGAACAGTTCTTCAAAACCCAATACTTCTATCCTCATCTTTGTCAACAAATTCCTTCTCCTACTTAATGCATCTATAACTTTGTTTGACTTTCCACTCCTATGCTTCAACACAAATGGATAACTCTACAAGAACTCAACCCATATCATATGTCTCTAATTCAACTTTCCTTGACTGTTCAAATACTACAAAGCTTGATGATTACTGTACAACACAAACTCCTTAGGCAACAAATAATGTCTCCACTTCTTCAAGGCTTGAACTATGGCAAAGAATTCCTGATCATAAACTGAATATCTTCTTATGGAATCATTCAAATTCTCACTAAAATAAGTTTTAGATCTTCCTTCTTGACTCAATACTGCTCCTATTGCATTTCCACTTGCATCATAATCAACTTGAAATACTTTATCAAAATTATAACATTGGTTGCTTTGTCACCTTCTTCTTTATCAATTCAAAACTTCATTGTGCCACAAATGTCCACTTAAGGTCCTTATCTCCTCTCATTGTCTTTGTCATGGGATTACAAATGCTACTAAAGCTTTTGAAAAACTTTGGGTAGAAACTTGCTAGTCCATGGAATGATCTTACCTATCCAATGTTCATCGATGTAGGCCACTCAAAAATTGTTGTTACTTTCTCAGGGTTCATCCTCAATCCTTCAACAAAAATAAAAAATCCCAAATACACTAACTTTTTCTTTATGAAAATACACTTCTTGGCATTAATCAACAATTTCTCTTCTCTCAATTTCTACAATACTTGTCAAATGTGTAACAAATGTTCTTGTCCAGTCTTACTGAAAATTAGAATATCATCTAAGTATACAATGAAAAACTTACCCAAGAATTTCTTTAGTACCTCATTCATCAATCTCATGAAAGTGCTCAGTGCATTGGTCAATCAAAAAGGTATTACTAACCACTCATATAATCCTTCATTAGTCTTAAATGCAGTCTTCCATTCATCTCCCTCTCCGATTCTGATCTAATGATATCCACTCTTGAGATCAATCTTTGTGAAATACTTTACTCCACTCAAATAGTCCATAATGTCATCCATCCTTGGTAATGGTAATCTATACTTGAAAGTGATCATGTTGATTACTCTTGAATCTATACACATTATCCATTCTCCATCTTTCTTAGGTGTAAGTAAAACAAGTACTATACACGGGCTTAAACTTTCTCTAATCATTCCTTTCTTCAACAACTCTTGTATCTACTAATTCAATCCTACATTCTTTTTCAGTGTCATTTTTTGTGCTTCCCTTTTTGGAAAACTTACGCCTGGTATAAAGTTTATGTGATGACTAATAATCTGAACTGGGGGTAGTCCATCTGGTACATTCTCTAATATGATTTCTCCATGCTCTGTCAACAATTCTGCTACCTCCTCATTCTTTTTGGTAGGGTTCTCTACCTCTGGTTTACCACCCTTCTTTGGAATCAATGCAAAACACATATTCTCATGCATCAATCCATCCAAAAATTTCCTTCCATCTACCAAACATAGTCTAGCAGTGCCACAAGCTTCAATCTTCTCCTCTTCTTCTAAAGGTATCAACTTGATTGATTTTCCATTTGAAGTTATAGTATAGGTATTTCTTCTTCCATCATGAATAGATTTCTTATCATATTGTCACGATCTTCCTAATATTAAATGGAAAGCATCCATAGGCATAATATCACACAATACTTCATCCCTATATGATCTAATATGAAATTTCACCATATCTTATGCTCATCTTGAATCCATGTTATCCTATAGGGGTTTGGATGTTTCAATCTCTCCAAATTCAACTTAGTTACCATATCTTCTAAAACTAGATTATCAGTGCTACCACTGTCAATGATAACTTTACATACATTTCCTCTGGACTTACATCTTTTTCTGAACAAACTCTTTCTTTGTGGTGGTTCCTCAGTCACTTCTCATGCATGAAAGTTCTCCTCATCACTAATGATTCACCTTTATCTATTTTCCCAATTGAATTAGGGGACTGAACAGGTTCTTCACCCACATATGTTGTTCTTCCATTATGCTCAAGTTTCTTTCTGGCACTTCCCTGATGACACTCAAATGCTCTATGTCCTTCACCTCCACACTTGAAATAGGTTCCTCTGAATGATATTCTCTTAGATATTCCTTCTTCCCTTTGGTATCCATCATTTTGGTAAGAATTATGACCTCTATCACTATGGTAGAAATGTTTATCTTCTCTTCCTCAACAATATGAATTACTGTCCTTCTCTTCTCTTGAGTAGGGCTTCCCATCCTTGTTCTGCTTTGCATAAGGTCTTCTTTCCCTAGATTTTTATCTGCTCCTCTAGAATATTCCTCTTACACTTCTTTGTCTTTATTCAAACTTCTTGTTCAGATTCTCTTCTATCTTCAATGTAAAATGGTATGATTCTTCAACTTATGTCATATTTTCCAGGCTCAATTCTTCTTGAATGTTTGTTCTTAGTCCATTAGTATATCTTGCAACATTTTCTTTGCTTACCTCACTATGTCCAGTCCTAATTATCATCTTGTAGAATTCTTTTGTGTATTCTTTTATATATCTTTCCTTTTTTCCTCAGGTTCTACAATCTTTTCAACAATTCCAGTTCATAATCAATAAGTATGAATTGGTTCTTCAATTTTGTCACCATTCTATCCCATTTGATGATTTTGTCTTTTCCTCTTCTATTTCTATCCAATTGGACTTCTTTCCACCATAAAGCAGCACAACCTTTCAATTTTGATTTCATAAATCTCACTCTTTCTGGATCTTCAATTTCCTCATGTTCAAAGTATTCCTCCATTTCATTGATCCAATCAATCAATTCCCCAGGTTTTAAGTTTTCCATGTAATTTTGAATTTCAACTCTAGGTATTTTTCCAATCTTTAAAATAGATTTCAACATTTTAACCTAATTTGATTCTTCTTCTTCCTCTAGAGTTTCCTTAATTTGATTCACAACATGATCTGCTTCATTATCACTTTCATCCTCATGCCTAGGTTTTAGGCCTCACTTTCAATCTTCTTCTACTACATCTAATCAAACTCACATTTAGTGCATCATTTCCAACATCTCATCTATTCTTCTACAACATTCACCATAGTAGGCACTTTCCTCAATGGCATCTCTCCCCTCAAATTTGGTGTAACTGCCTCAATTTGACGATCTGGCTACAAGGGTTTCAATTGCCCCATAGTCGATGATCGATTGAAAAAACATGTAGTTTGCATCAAGTTGGTGATTTGTTCACCTTAAGGAATGCCTTTAGGACTTAAAAACTCACTCTGATACCACTTGGTGCAGTCATGGATGGAGGGTTTAGAAAGAACGATCCAAACCGTGCAACTTAGAATCAACACAACATAAATAACACAAGAACATGAACTAAAAATATGATTTCTTATTAAATGGGAAATCTTACATGCAACATATGCCTCATGGGTGAATAACTATGGCTCACAGGCCTGCCGCAAGGGCATTCAACATTATAACTGGCCAAAGTCCTTATTATAGTCTCTCAAGGGGAAAGTGCAAAAATCTAAATATCTAACTATTAATGAGTAACTAACTATTTTCCAAATGATTACAAATGCTCTTAAATAGGATTATCCAACTCCAACAAAGGTCCGTGTTGGCCACAAGGGTTTACAAAACTCGATGAATGATTATGCATGAAGGTCAACCTCAAAACATAGGAAGACAATCCTTTGTGAAATGAAATGTCTTGTGAATCTCTAAGATAGATCCTATTGGACCCAAAATGCTTGTATGGTCTCCCATTAAGCTCCACACATTTTGGAATAGGTCCACACTAAGAAATATAGACTAGGTCTGCCCTAAATGCTCTAACTAGTAATTACAATTAAATTTTGAGAGCGATTACTTCTTGAGAAAAAATGATCTAAAATCTAGATATGTGATATATGTTGATGTGTAGATGCTATATCCTACCTCATGAGATAAGAAACGATAATGTAGTGAAATGCGGAATGAAATGCTGAAACTGCTACTAAATGAAATGCAAGAAAAGAAATGTTTTTGGTTGACAAAGGATTGCAAACCAGGGATGCTCTTACATCATGTATTTTTCCTTTGTAATAGATAATGACACTGAATCCTACTTCTTACTTATCTAAGAAACTAGCCTATTTCCAAGGAAGAAATCACCTCCACTTGAACTTCTTCTATCATCTACACAACTTTCCCAATCTATATCTATATGAAAACTCAAAGAGAAATTAGTATCCTTAGAATACCATAAACCATAGTCTGGAGTACCCTTCAAATATTTGAATATCCTTTTGACTACTACCACATGTGACTCTCTAGGATCTTCTTAAAATATTTCCACAAGACATACTACATGCATAATATATAGTCTAGTTGTAATTAGATATAGTAATCCACAATCATGGATCTATACTTAGTTTGATCTATCTTAGGAGATTCATCATTTTTTCTTAATTTACAACCAGTAACCATGGGAGTACATACTAGTTTAGAATCCTCCATCGCAAACTTCTTTAACATTTCCTTTACATATTTTGATTGTGAAATGAATATTCCTTTTTCTAGTTGACTAATTTGTAGCCCAAGGAAAAAGTCATCTCCCCAAGAATTGACATTTCAAACTCATTTTTCATCTCCTTTGTAAAATTATTACACATGGTCTCATTTCGTCTAAAGATTATATCAAAATACACAACCACAATCAAGATTTTATATTTATCAACTTTGAAGTAAAGGTTATTATCTGTATCCTTTTTGAATCCTTGCTACAATAAGTATCTATCCAATCTTGCATACCAGGCTCTAGGAGCCTGTTTGAGCCCATATAATGCCTTCTTCAACCTACATACCATATCAAGATCTTTTGATAACTAAAAGCCTTTCATTTGTTCAATATACACTTCTTCTAACTCACCATTCAAAAATAGACTTTACATCCATCTGATATACCTTGAAGTCTTTATGTGCCACAAAATCTAAAAACATCCTAATAGCCTCGATTCTTGCTACTAGAGAAAAAGTCTCTTCAAAATCTATTCCTTCCACTTGTGAGTAGCCTTTACACACAAGTCTAGCCTTGTTTCTGATAAATTCTCCATCCACATTCAACTTGTTCTTGAAAACCCATTTAGTTCCTATCACATTCTTGTTTGTTGGTCTTGGGACCAATTTGTTGTGCAGTTTTCGCACACACACCTTGTTGAAAGCAGGGACCCTCTCTTGCTTCAGTTTTGGGTGCTTTTGATCCTTTGATTATGAAATTTGGCCACTTTGAAATGTGCTTGAATGTTTATCCTACTCATGCTAATGATATTTTGAAGTTATTTATTGAAAGTCCTAAGTCTTTAGGTGATTTTTGGGTTTTTCACTGGTTTCAGGAATTTTCTCCTTGGGCAAAATTCCCCGATTTCCATCCATGCCTTGGATACCCAACGAGGATTGATTTGCATTGTGCTTTAGATATTTTGTCTCTTTGTGGAATTCCATGTTTGCCAAAATTCCCCAAAATTCCTTCAAACCCTCAAATCCCCAAACTTCCTTGAGGCCCTCAGATTCCCAAATTTCCTTCCTAGTCTGTGATTAAAGTTAGGGTTTTCCATGGTTCTTTTCAATGCCTTCCTTAAGTATTGATGTTGTGATCCTTTTGTTAAATTGGTGATTGGATAGTGCCAACCATTACTAGACTTGACCCTCGAGTTTGATTATGTGCACGATGTTGATTTTCTTTAGTTTGATCTAGGGTTCCTTGAGTTCAACAAAATTGATAACTTGGGTGAATTTGGGCTATTGTTTTCCATTTGCATTCGGTAATTTCTTGTTTTCAAGGACCTTGGAGGAGTTTATTGTGATTTAGTTGAATAAGTAAGTGAATCAAGTCTGGGACTGTTTACCCATGGCAAAACCCTAGGGTTTCGATTTTGAACTTGTTTCCAATACCAGTCGAATTTCTCTTGAATGACTTATGAGTCTAGATCCATTGATGAACAATTTGAGGAAAAAAACATTTGGGCCCAATTCCCCAAATTCGTGGTCATTCGACCAATTTGGCAAAAACCATGATGAGGTCAAAGCTTTCAGGATTTCGAGTACTTCACAGAGTTCCTCTACCTTAGCAAATCCCCGAATTTCCATCACCCCTTCGTTTTCTCGGGAATGCGCGTAATGTGAAAGTCATGCTAACTTTGCAAATTTCCATCCTTGACGAAATTCCCCAAAAACCTGTTATAAATGAAGAATTCAGGGAATGTGTGAGTTAATATTTAATGATTTCGCATAACATGATTGATTTGAGTGATTTAAATGATGTATCATGCCCTTTCTTAGATAATGATGATGATTGAATGAATTTTTGGTGAATATTACTCCTCCATCGCTAAAATCCGCTTGGCCCAAAATTCCCCAAGATTCCTCCCTGGCTTGAATTCCACGAAGGGGTGAAAATCCTGAACTTTTTGAGGAATGATGTTTATGATGTTTTTTGAGATTTTAATCATTGTTTGGACTTATTTTGATGATGAATATGTTATTTGTGATGGGTTAATCTTCATTCTCATGCTATAATGGAAATTTATTGTGATATTTTGTTGCGTGCAGGCTAAATCAAGCGAGGCTATTGTTGGAAGAGAACAGGGCAAAGATGTGAATCCTGATGGTGAAGGAGCTCCTGTCTCAGAGGCCGAAGGGATCAAGAATCAAGGGAGGAGATTAAATCAATTGATGGGATATTTAAAGTGTTAATTACTCCACCATTAGACGACTTTGAGAAGGTTTTTCTTAAGGTGCAAGATAAATTGGATTGAGATAAGAATAAGGGGCCAACTAATGAATGTTTGTATCAAAATTCGTGCTTCCCATTATCTCTCTTCTTGTTTCCTACATGCATTGGGTCATGCCACATAGGAGAACCCAAGCCGACCTGGGAGAGTCCCAATCATTTAATACAAATATTATTTTATTCTGGGGGGCTCTCTTGGCTGACCTGTTTGTGGCCAATTATCTTTGTAATCCTAATTGAGTTGACATATCATGAAGTCTCTATAAAGGCTAGTGCCTTCTCATTTGTAGGGAGTTGGACTAGGTTAGAAGAGTTGATTAGAAGATGTAAAAGCCATAATTGGCTAAGTTAGGAGTTAGATTCTACAAGTCATTAGCTGTAGGAGAGGAAAGAGACTGGAAATTTTTATGTAATGCTAGAGAAGTTAATGCAAATTGGGTTGTTGATTTGGTAGACATTGTGTTATGTTTTTATAGTTTATATGGTTTCTTGTTCTCAATTCTCAATGTTAGATAGTAGAATTTAATTCTTTCATGTCAATGTTGAAATTTGAATGATGTTGATCGATCTTCGGTCCATACTTTTAGCAATTTGTTGATTGTAGATTGTTGTGTAATTTTAGTCTAGGCCTCATTTTTGTGCTTAGTTCAACTATAAATGTTTGTTCATATTCTGCCAGTAATTGGGTATGTGGATGAATATTTATGATTTGAAAATCTTCAGTTTCCTTAGAAGATTGCACCATTTCTATGGAGTTGTGGGTATGTCCCTGATCAAGCAAAGATTTTTTTTATTGGGGATTTGTCCATTTGCAGCATTCATCATTGTTGTGATTGATCTTAGGTTTTAGTCTTGGAAATCTCTCTAAACCCTTATCTCTTTAGTTGTTTATTTTAAATATGTGTTAGATTTAGGATTTGAAGTATCATTACATTGCAAAATCTGATAAATTTGAAGTTCCAACATTTGTTTGTAGTAAGGTCCCTTTGTGATTACCAACATTTTCACATTTATCACTGAGTTATTTTTGCATTGTCAAGACCTGACATTAGAGACCTTGGGGTTATCTCTTGAGGCTTGCTAATTGAGATTTACCTTTCAAGAGAGATAGGATATTATATTTTGTCTGAGTTGTTGTTGTGCAGAAAACACCATCAACACAATTCCCATGGCTAATTCTTCTCAATCTACCTTAGTTCTTCTTCCGTAGTATTGATCCAATTTTCATCCTTGCATTCTTTAGTAACTATTTTAGGTTCTATTTTAGAAAGTAAACAAAATTTTACCTATTCCTCTACCATAGAATATTTTCTTCTTGTCATCACACCTTTGCTGTTTTCTCCAATTATTTGATCCTCAAAATTATTTTTCTACACATACTTATGAGTCTTAGGGTTCTTTTCTAAAGCTTCTTCCTCTTCCTCTTCCACTAGCATCTCTTTTTCTTCTTCTTTATTTTCTTCTTCTTTGCAAAGGGTTTCATCAGATTCATACCCTTCTATTAGCACTGAGCTCTAATGTGATTCTTCATCCACTTTGAAACTTGCACTTTCAATTATCTTCTTTAGTCTCTTGTTGTAGCACCTATATTCCTTGCTCTTTGTAGAGCATGCAAGGAATATTCCTTCATCTGATCTTGCATCAAACTTTCCTAAGTTTTCTTCATCCCTCATGATGCAAAATTTACTTCCAAACACTCTGATATATTTCACAGTAGGAGTTTTTCCATACCATAGCTCATAGGGGGTCTTTGAAGTGTTCACTCTTTCTTGTATTTTGTTGAGAATGTAAACTTTGGTATGAATAGCTTCTCTCCAATAGAGACATTTGGTATATTTTCTTCCTTCAACATGGTTCTTTCTACCTCTTGAATTATCTTGTTCTTCCTCTCCACAACCCCATTATGTTGTGGAGTACTAGGAGTTGAAAAATGTCTTTTTATCCCATGATCTTCAAAAACTATTAAACTAATTTGAAGTGAACTCTCCACCTCTGTCAGACCTTAAGTACTTGATTTTCAAATCATTTTCATTCTCAACCATAGATTTAAATGCTTTAAAATTATCTAAAGCTTCTGATTTTTCTTTGAGAAAGGTCACCCAAGCCATTCTAGAGTAATCATCTATTAACATAAAATACCTTTCACCTTGAGGGCTTCTTGTTCTGGTAGGTCCACATAGGTCTATATGCACCAGCTCTAAAGGTCTTGTAGTAGAATGTTCCTTAGTTTTGAACCTATTCCTTGTTTTTTTTCCAAATTGAAACTCTTTGCAAATTACATAGATAGGCTTTGTAATTATTGGAAAATCTCTCACAACATGAGTAGAGTTGATCTTCACTAGGTTGTCAAAACTGATCTAGCCCATTCTTTTGTGCCACATAAAAACTTTCATTGATTTGAGTTATAAAGAACTTACCACTAGCACTTTTGAGATGGTAAAAATTTCCTTCTATCCTTGTTCCTGTTGTAACCAAGATTCTAGATCTTTTTTTTTCATAACCATCATCCTGAAACTCTAGATTGTATCCTTGGCTACACATTTTTATTACACTGAGAATATTATTTCGAACACCCTTGACATAAAGAACATCATTTGTCTTATTCTTGCTATAAAAAATAATTGAACCTTTTCCCTAGATCTTAGCAGATGTGTCATTGCCAAAC